>CAWUFW010022059.1:0-104761 GCA_963921515.1 Calotriton arnoldi | reverse complement strand
TTGGGCGCAGGGTCAATACTGATTTGCATATGGCTGGGTCCAAACTGGAATGGCATGGGGAGCAAAAAACGATGGATTTAGGCCCAGATCTCTGTACTGGGGTGAATGTATGACATTGTTCTGCATTCTGTCCATCAATTGTTGTTTTTGCATTTGTCATCCCGAATGGGACGGGTATGCCCAGATGTGGGTCCCGTGCTCTCCATGCCACTGGAGTCAAGCTATCCTGGCTGATGGAGGCTGAAAGCCCAAAACCGGTCCTAGGATGCTTGTTTCCAGTCCAGGGAGGACCTGGCCTGGCAGTTCAGGCTGGACTGTTCCCATTGGGCGTAGGGTCAAGACTGATTTGCATATGGCTGGGACCAAACTGGAATGGCATGGTGAGCAAAAAAACGATGGATTTAGGCCCAGATCTCTGTACTGGGGTGAATGTATGACATTGTTCTGCATTCTGTCCATCAATTGTTGTTTTTGCATTAGTCACCCCGAGTGGGACGGGTATGCCCAGACGCGGGTCCCGTGCTCTCCATGCCACTGGAGTCAAGCTATCCTGGCTGATGAGGGCTGAAAGCCCGAAACCGGTCCTAGGATGCTTGTTTCCAGTCCAGGGAGGACCTGGCTTGGCAGTTCGGGCTGGACTGTTCCCATTGGGCGCAGGGTCAATACTGATTTGCATATGGCTGGGTCCAAACTGGAATAGCATGGTGAGCAAAAAAACGATGGATTTAGGCCCAGATCTCTGTACTGGGGTGAATGTACGACATTGTTCTGCATTCTGTCCATCAATTGTTGTTTTTGCATTTGTCACCCCGAGTGGAACGGGTATGCTCAGATGTGGGTCCCGTGCTCTCCATGCCACTGGAGTCAAGCTATCCTGGCTGATGAGGGCTGAAAGCCCGAAACCGGTCCTAGGATGCTTGTTTCCAGTCCAGGGAGGACCTGGCCTGGCAGTTCAGGCTGGACTGTTCTCATTGGGTGCAGGGTCAAGACTGATTTGCATATGGCTGGGTCCAAACTGGAATGGCATGGTGAGCAAAAAACGATGGATTTAGGCCCAGATCTCTGTACTGGGGTGAATGTATGACATTGTTCTGCATTCTGTCCATCGATTGTTGTTTTTGCATTTGTCACCCGAGTGGGACGGGTATGCCCAGACTTGGGTCCCGTGCTCTCCATGCCACTGGAGTCAAGCTATCCTGGCTGATGAGGGCTGAAAGCCCGAAACCGGTCCTAGGATGCTTGTTTTCAGTCCAGGGAGGACCTGGCCTGGCAGTTCGGGCTGGACTGTTCCCATTGGGCGCAGGGTCAAGACTGATTAGCATATGGCTGGGTCCAAACTGGAATGGCATGGTGAGCAAAAAAACGATGGATTTAGGCCCAGATCTCTGTACTGGGGTGAATGTATGACATTGTTCTGCATTCTGTCCATCAATTGTTGTTTTTGCATTTGTCACCCCGAGTGGGACGGGTATGCGCAGACGTGAGTCCCGTGCTCTCCATGCCACTGGAGTCAAGCTATCCTGGCTGATGAGGGCTGAAAGCCCGAAACCGGTCCTAGAATGCTTGCTCCAGTCTAGGGAGGACCTGGCCTGGCAGTTCGGGCTGGACTGTTCCCATTGGGCGCAGGGTCAAGACTGATTTGCATATGGCTGGGTCCAAACTGGAATGGCATGGTGAGCAAAAAACGATGGATTTAGGCCCAGATCTCTGTATTGGGGTGAATGTAAGACATTGTTCTGCATTCTGTCCATCAATTGTTGTTTTTGCATTTGTCACCCCGAGAGGGACGGGTATGCCCAGAAGTGGGTCCCGTGCTCTCCATGTCACTGGAGTCAAGCTATCCTGGCTGATGAGGGCTGAAAGCCCGAAACCGGTCCTCGGATGCTTGTTTTCAGTACAGGGAGGACCTGGCCTGGCAGTTCGGGCTGGACTGTTCCCATTGGGCGCAGGGTCAATACTGATTTGCATATGGCTGGGTCCAAACTGGAATGGCATGGCGAGCAAAAAAACGATGGATTTAGGCCCAGATCTCTGTACTGGGGTGAATGTAAGACATTGTTCTGCATTCTGTCCATCAATTGTTGTTTTTGCATTTGTCACCCCGAGAGGGACGGGTATGCCCAGACGTGGGTCCCGTGCTCTCCATGCCACTGGAGTCAAGCTATCCTGGCTGATGAGGGCTGAAAGCCCGAAACCGGTCCTAGGATGCTTGTTTTCAGTCCAGGGAGGAACTGGCCTGGCAGTTCGGGCTGGACTGTTCCCATTGGGCGCAGGGTCAAGACTGATTAGCATATGGCTGGGTCCAAACTGGAATGGCAAGGGGAGCAAAAAAACGATGGATTTAGGCCCAGATCTCTGTACTGGGGTGAATGTATGACATTGTTCTGCATTCTGTCCATCAATTGTTGTTTTTGCATTTGTCATCCCGAGTGGGACGGGTATGCCCAGATGTGGGTCCCGTGCTCTCCATGCCACTGGAGTCAAGCTATCCTGGCTGATGGAGGCTGAAAGCCCGAAACCGGTCCTAGGTTGCTTGTTTCTAGTCCAGGGAGGACCTGGCCTGGCAGTTCAGGCTGGACTGTTCCCATTGGGCGTAGGGTCAAGACTGATTTGCATATGGCTGGGACCAAACTGGAATGGCATGGTGAGCAAAAAAACGATGGATTTAGGCCCAGATCTCTGTACTGGGGTGAATGTATGACATTGTTCTGCATTCTCTCCATCAATTGTTGTTTTTGCATTTGTCACCCCGTGTGGGACGGGAATGCCCAGACGCTGGTCCCGTGCTCTCCATGCCACTGGAGTCAAGCTATCCTGGCTGATGAGGGCTAAAAGCCCGAAACCGGTCCTAGGATGCTTGTTTCCAGTCCAGGGAGGCCCTGGCCTGGCAGTTCGGGCTGGACTGTTCCCATTGGGCGCAGGGTCAAGACTGGTTTGCATATGGCGGGTCGAAACTGGAATGGCATAGTGAGCAAAAAAACGATGGATTTAGGCCCAGATCTCTGTACTGGGGTGAATGTATGACATTGTTCTGCATTCTGTCCATCAATTGTTGTTTTTGCATTTGTCACCCCGAGTGGGACGGGTATGCCCAGACGCGGGTCCCGTGCTCTCCATGCCACTGGAGTCAAGCTATCCTGGCTGATGAGGGCTGAAAGCCCGAAACCGGTCCTAGGATGCTTGTTTCCAGTCCAGGGAGGACCTGGCTTGGCAGTTCGGGCTGGACTGTTCCCATTGGGCGCAGGGTCAATACTGATTTGCATATGGCTGGGTCCAAACTGGAATAGCATGGTGAGCAAAAAACGATGGATTTAGGCCCAGATCTCTGTACTGGGGTGAATGTACGACATTGTTCTGCATTCTGTCCATCAATTGTTGTTTTTGCATTTGTCACCCCGAGTGGAACGGGTATGCTCAGATGTGGGTCCCGTGCTCTACATGCCACTGGAGTCAAGCTATCCTGGCTGATGAGGGCTGAAAGCCCGAAACCGGTCCTAGGATGCTTGTTTCCAGTCCAGGGAGGACCTGGCCTGGCAGTTCAGGCTGGACTGTTCTCATTGGGTGCAGGGTCAAGACTGATTTGCATATGGCTGGGTCCAAACTGGAATGGCATGGTGAGCAAAAAACGATGGATTTAGGCCCAGATCTCTGTACTGGGGTGAATGTATGACATTGTTCTGCATTCTGTCCATCGATTGTTGTTTTTGCATTTGTCACCCGAGTGGGACGGGTATGCCCAGACTTGGGTCCCGTGCTCTCCATGCCACTGGAGTCAAGCTATCCTGGCTGATGAGGGCTGAAAGCCCGAAACCGGTCCTAGGATGCTTGTTTTCAGTCCAGGGAGGACCTGGCCTGGCAGTTCGGGCTGGACTGTTCCCATTGGGCGCAGGGTCAAGACTGATTAGCATATGGCTGGGTCCAAACTGGAATGGCATGGTGAGCAAAAAACGATGGATTTAGGCCCAGATCTCTGTACTGGGGTGAATGTATGACATTGTTCTGCATTCTGTCCATCAATTGTTGTTTTTGCATTTGTCACCCCGAGTGGGACGGGTATGCGCAGACGTGAGTCCCGTGCTCTCCATGCCACTGGAGTCAAGCTATCCTGGCTGATGAGGGCTGAAAGCCCGAAACCGGTCCTAGAATGCTTGCTCCAGTCTAGGGAGGACCTGGCCTGGCAGTTCGGGCTGGACTGTTCCCATTGGGCGCAGGGTCAAGACTGATTTGCATATGGCTGGGTCCAAACTGGAATGGCATGGTGAGCAAAAAACGATGGATTTAGGCCCAGATCTCTGTACTGGGGTGAATGTATGACATTGTTCTGCATTCTGTCCATCAATTGTTGTTTTTGCATTTGTCACCCCGAGTGGGACGGGTATGCGCAGACGCGGGTCCCATGCTCTCCATGCCACTGGAGTCAAGCTATCCTGGCTGATGAGGGCTGAATGCCCGAAACCGGTCCTAGGATGCTTGTTTCCAGTCCAGGGAGGACCTGGCCTGGCAGTTCGGGCTGGACTGTTCCCATTGGGCACAGGGTCAAGACTGATTTGCATATGGCTGGGTCCAAACTGGAATAGCATGGTGAGCAAAAAAAACGATGGGTTTAGGACCAGATCTCTGTACTGGGGTGAATGTATGACATTGGTCTGCATTCTGTCCATCAATTGTTGTTTTTGCATTTGTCACCCCGAGTGGGACGGTATGCCCAGACGTGGGTCCCGTGCTCTCCATGCCACTGGAGTCAAGCTATCCTGGCTGATGAGGGCTGAAAGCCCGAAACCGGTCCTAGGATGCTTGTTTTCAGTCCAGGGAGGACCTGGCCTGGCAGTTCGGGCTGGACTGTTCCCATTTGGCGCAGGGTCAAGACTGATTAGCATATCGCTGGGTCCAAACTGGAATGGCATGGTGAGCAAAAAAACGATGGATTTAGGCCCAGATCTCTGTACTGGGGTGAATGTATAACATTGTTCTGCATTCTGTCCATCGATTGTTGTTTTTGCATTTGTCACCCCGAGTGGGACGGGTATGCCCAGACTTGGGTCCCGTGCTCTCCATGCCACTGGAGTCAAGCTATCCTGGCTGATGAGGGCTGAAAGCCCGAAACCGGTCCTAGGATGCTTGTTTTCAGTCCAGGGAGGACCTGGCCTGGCAGTTCGGGCTGGACTGTTCCCATTGGGCGCAGGGTCAAGACTGATTAGCATATGGCTGGGTCCAAACTGGAATGGCATGGTGAGCAAAAAACGATGGAATCAGGCCCAGATCTCTGTACTGGGGTGAATGTATGACATTGTTCTGCATTCTGTCCATCGATTGTTGTTTTTGCGTTTGTCACCCCGAGTGGGACGGGTATGCCCAGACTTGGGTCCCGTGCTCTCCATGCCACTGGAGTCAAGCTATCCTGGCTGATGAGGGCTGAAAGCCCGAAACCGGTCCTAGGATGCTTGTTTTCAGTCCAGGGAGGACCTGGCCTGGCAGTTCGGGCTGGACTGTTCCCATTGGGCGCAGGGTCAAGACTGATTAGCATATGGCTGGTTCCAAACTGGAATGGCATGGTGAGCAAAAAAACGATGGAATCAGGCCCAGATCTCTGTACTGGGGTGAATGTATGACATTGTTCTGCATTCTGTCCATCAATTGTATTTGCATTTGTCACCCCGAGTGGGACGGGTATGCGCAGACGTGAGTCCTGCGCTCTCCATTCCACTGGAGTCAAGCTATCCTGGCTGATGAGGGCTGAAAGCCCGAAACCGGTCCTTGGATGCTTGCTCCAGTCTAGGGAGGACCTGGCCTGGCAGTTCGGGCTGGACTGTTCCCATTGGGCGCAGGGTCAAGACTGATTTGCATATGGCTGGGTCCAAACTGGAATGGCATGGTGAGCAAAAAAACGATGGATTTAGGCCCAGATCTCTGTACTGGGGTGAATGTCAGACATTGTTCTGCATTCTGTCCATCAATTGTTGTTTTTGCATTTGTCACCCCGAGTGGGACGGGTATGCCCAGACGCGGGTCCCATGCTCTCCATGCCACTGGAGTCAAGCTATCCTGGCTGATGAGGGCTGAATGCCCGAAACCGGTCCTAGGATGCTTGTTTCAGTCCAGGGATGACCTGGCCTGGCAGTTCGGGCTGGACTGTTCCCATTGGGCGCAGGGTCAAGACTGATTTGCATATGGCTGGGTCCAAACTGGAATAGCATGGTGAGCAAAAAAAACGATGGATTTAGGCCCAGATCTCTGTACTGGGGTGAATGTATGACATTGGTCTGCATTCTGTCCATCAATTGTTGTTTTTGCATTTGTCACCCCGAGTGGGACGGTATGCCCAGACGCGGGTCCCGTGCTCTCTATGCCACTGGAGTCAAGCTATCCTGGCTGATGAGGGCTGAAAGCCCGAAACCGGTCCTAGGATGCTTGTTTCCAATCCAGGGAGGACCTGGCCTGGCAGTTCGGGCTGGACTGGTCCCATTGGGCGCAGGGTCAATACTGATTAGCATATGGCTGGGTCCAAACTGGAATGGCATGGTGAGCAAAAAAACAATGGATTTAGGCCCAGATCTCTGTACTGGGGTGAATGTATGACATTGTTCTGCATTCTGTCCATCAATTGTTGTTTTTGCATTTGTCACCCCAAGTGGGACGGGTATGCCCAGATGTGGGTCCCGTGCTCTCCATGCCACTGGAGTCAAGCTATCCTGGCTGATGAGGGCTGAAAGCCCGAAACCGGTCCTAGGATGCTTGTTTTCAGTCCAGGGAGGACCTGGCCCGGCAGTTCGGGCTGGACTGTTCCCATTTGGCGCAGGGTCAAGACTGATTAGCATATGGCTGGGTCCAAACTGGAATGGCATGGTGAGCAAAAAAACGATGAATTTAGGCCCAGATCTCTGTACTGGGGTGAATGTATGACATTGTTCTGCATTCTGTCCATCAATTGTTGTTTTTGCATTTGTCACCCCGAGTGGGACGGGTTTGCCCAGACGTGGGTCCCGTGCTCTCCATTCCACTGGAGTCAAGCTATCCTGGCTGTTGAGGGCTGAAAGCCCGAAACCGGTCCTAGGATGCTTGTTTTCAGTCCAGGGAGGACCTGGCCTGGCAGTTCGGGCTGGACTGTTCCCATTTGGCGCAGGGTCAAGACTGATTAGCATATCGCTGGGTCCAAACTGGAATGGCATGGTGAGCAAAAAAACGATGGATTTAGGCCCAGATCTCTGTACTGGGGTGAATGTATGACATTGTTCTGCATTCTGTCCATCAATTGTTGTTTTTGCATTTGTCACCCCGAGTGGGACGGGTATGCCCAGACGTGCGTCCCGTGCTCTCCATGCCACTGGAGTCAAGCTATCGTGGCTGATGAGGACTGAAAGCCCAAAACCGGTCCTAGGATGCTTGTTTCCAGTCCAGGGAGGACCTGGCCTGGCAGTTCGGGCTGGACTGTTCCCATTTGGAGCAGGGTCAAGACTGATTAGCATATGGCTGGGTCCAAACTGGAATGGCATGGTGAGCAAAAAACGATGGATTTAGGCCCAGATCTCTGTACTGGGGTGAATGTATGACATTGTTCTGCATTCTGTCCATCAATTGTTGTTTTTGCATTTGTCACCCCGAGTGGGACGGGTATGCCCAGACGTGGGTCCCGTGCTCTCCATGCCACTGGAGTCAAGCTATCCTACCTGATGAGGGCTGAAAGCCCGAAACCGGTCCTAGGATGCTTGTTTCCAGTCCAGGGAGGACTTGGCCTGGCAGTTCGGGCTGGACTGTTCCCATTGGGCGCAGGGTCAAGACTGATTTGCATATGGCTGGGTCCAAACTGGAATGGCATAGTGAGCAAAAAAACGATGGATTTAGGCCCAGATCTCTGTACTGGGGTGAATGTATGACATTGTTCTGCATTCTGTCCATCAATTGTTGTTTGTGCATTTGTCACCCCGAGTGGGACGGGTATGCCCAGACGTGGGTCCCGTGCTCTCCATGCCACTGGAGTCAAGCTATCCTGGTTGATGAGGGCTGAAAGCCCAAAACCGGTCCTAGGATGCTTGTTTCCAGTCCAGGGAGGACCTGGCCTGGCAGTTCGGGCTGGACTGTTCCTATTGGGCGCAGGGTCAAGACTGATTTGCATATGGCTGGGTCCAAACTGGAATGGCATGGTGAGCAAAAAAACAATGGATTTAGGCCCAGATCTCTGTACAGGGGTGAATGTATGCAATTGTTCTGCATTCTGTCTATCAATTGTTGTTTTTGCATTTGTCACCCCGAGTGGGACGGGTATGCCCAGACGTGGGTCCCGTGCTCTCCATGCCACTGGAGTCAAGCTATCCTGGCTGATGAGGGCTGAAAGCCCGAAACCGGTCCTAGGATGCTTGTTTCCAGTCCAGGGAGGACCTGGCCTGGCAGTTCGGGCTGGACTGTTCCCATTGGGCGCAGGGTCCAGACTGATTTGCATATGGCTGGGTCCAAACTGGAATGGCATGGTGAGCAAAAAAACAATGGATTTAGGCCCAGATCTCTGTACTGGTGTGAATGTATGACATTGTTCTGCATTCTGTCCATCAATTGTTGTTTTTGCATTTGTCACCCCGAGTGGGATTGTTAAAAGCAAAACAACAGTCATGAACATTACCTGCGCCATCTTGTCTGGTGGAATTCTATGTGCACATAAGTTGCAGTCATTTTGATCTATCACAGCCATTTTGTACTCTGTTGGTCACCTTTGTTTCACCCTGCCCTTACTAGCATCCCTCTGACCGACCTGGTACGTGTGCTGGGGGCTATAAACTCTATTGCCGCAACAAATCTCAGCGCCACTTGCTGCCACAAACTCGTTTTTCCTCTCATCTCTGTTTACAGGCAAACCTTTCGACACTCTACCCCTCACTGCACCTAGTTACACAAACAGGTTCCAAACACCAAAAAGACTCTTGCAACATGATTTATTGCACTGCAAACAGCAAGACTTGTTGTTACCAACAATGGGACCTGTTTTTATCAACAGAACGGACTCTTAGATCTGGCCGGTCTCACATGTTTTAGACCCTGAAGCAAGGTCCAGCTGCAAGATAAGATTGTCTGTTTGACCTGGGTGGGAAGAGAATTACTGTTGGGCTTGTGTGACAACCTGCCCGGGCGGGACCCCAAGCTTGTGTAACCATGTTGACGAAACAAATGCATTGTGTCAAACCTGTATAAAAGGAAGAGCCAAAGGAGTTATCAGCAGAGCACCTCCCTCAGACATCCCGGTGTCTCAGTTGACGTGATCTCCTCATGAGAAATAAACCTTTTTCTTGTCTTCCAGTTTCCAGCACTTGCCTCATTATTTTGATAGCGAACCCAAAGTGAATTAGAGGTGGAACCCTGCACCGGGCAGCATTGAGGGTCTTAGAAGACTCGCTGCCTTTCACAAATTGGCGCCCAAACGTAGGGGCCCATCAGCGACGCGTGGGTCCGGTAGAGAGGTCCTAACGACGGAGTGAACGACTAAACGATTGGGGTATACCTGCCTGAGAAGACCCTTGTCTGGCTGCCGATCGACTGAACTTCACCGGTTCCGAACGGACCTCTCTCGAGTGACCTGCGGACCTGACTGGGACCTTAGAGGAACGCCGCATTGATTGTTGGAGTGAGAGGACAACCAGGCGCTGGAAGGGGAAGATGAAGAACTGTCCATACGGTCCGGGTAAGGTCGTGAAAAAACGACTTAAATTGATTGATTGAATAGTTTGATTGAAATACTAGTATTCCTTTTTTTTTTTTTATATTGAGTTATTTGCGACATTTCCCTGCTTGCAAACAACGAAGAATAGGAATATTCTCTCTCTTTGCAGGCAGCGGACAGGTAGTGCAGACTTTTTGTCTAAATTGATTGATTGAGATATTCATTTTTGACCGATAAATACGTCATGCCTGTTTTCTCTAGATTGTTTGATTGTAATTGTTTTGGACCCGACCGTTCGTTAGAGGTCAGTCAGCCGGCACCGCCGGAAGGCACCCCTAACAAGGACATGTACGTAAAGTATGGATTAGCCACCGTAGCTTATAGCAAACTATGGCATAAATACACTAGGAAGGACTGGGTAAATCAGTGGCCACTGACGGGATCTTTCGATCTTGCTAGAATAGAAACGTTAGAATTAGCTCTCCACAAAAAGAAAACTAGACCAGCCATGTTTGACAGTTTTGGTTTATGGCGAAAAGAGGCAGCTCAAAAAGAGAAAAGGGACGAAGCTAGACAAGATAAAGAAACGCGAAAATCAGCTTACCAAGCCTGTAAAAGATTAAAAGAAAAACTAAAAGAAAAGGAAATCGATAAAAAGAATCAAAAATATCAGGTCAATGCCCTGTTAGAACGCCCTCGACTCTTTACCCCAAGTTACCAGCAAAACAAAGGGTAGATGATGATTTATTGCTAGGTCCCCCAATCATATACATGCCACCCCCTTACGCCCCTACTCATCCCGTTGTACAACGCCAGGACCACCAAAGTATAGCCGGAGATGGCACGATCGCCTCAGTCTCCACCGCCTCTGCTCCCACCGAGTCACCCACACCAAATGCCTCATCAAAGGATATAGAATGAAGGTGGGCTTCGCATGGGGCCTTCTTTCTGATCAGAGTATGTGGATATAAAATAAAGTCTGTATTTCTGCGCTGAGGCACTAACACTGGCTACAAAAACTGTTTCTTCACAACACACATCAATTTTTCATGACTTTTTAACGTGTTCCCAGTCATTAGATCTGTACCACAGAGACTCTTCAAAGACTCGAATTATCTCAGTATACAAGGCTGCAAAGCACCATCTATGACGCTGCAGTCACGCCTCGGCTGCCCTCGCCCACCTGGCATCTGCTGCCCCCCTGGTTTCACTCTGCAGCAGGCTTCCACTTTGGAGTGTTTGGTCTCTGCCGCAGGTGCCTGTAAGGGGAGCCCCTTTTGGTTTTGCTATGTAAGGGGAGCCCGGCTCCTGAAACGGAGGCAGAACTAACATTCCTCTCACATGAGCCACTGAGAGTTCACTGCTGGGGTCAGATACTGCACCTCACAGCTGCTGCCCCAGGCGGTGCGATGAAATGTGCCCACTGAATCACTTGCCACTGCCAGGGGTTATGATCTGGCTCAACAATTAGTGACCACTCGCCCTCTGCAGCTGTTCTGATGCACCAACAACGGCATGATGAAGGCACGCCCCAGCCCGAGCACGTGCCCTCGAGCTCATATTACATAAACCCATTGTAGCCAAGCACCGTCAGCCAGGTCTGGTCTTTTGGCCGTCCGTGCTTTGCATTCTGGGTTTTGTAGTTTTACATTTATCATTATAAGTACAGGGTTCATACACCCAGCACACAAAGTGTCACACACAGCATTTGACAACTTTAGAAACTATGCAGTGGTAAAAAAAAACAAAAAACACTTTTGCGTTATTTGGTTCCTATGAAAATTTCTATGGGCTGGAACAAAGAATTGTTTTTAAAATTATTTGTGGTTTTTTATAATAGAGTACTTGTAAAGCACTATTATTAGCCACCACTAGATAGCTTTGGAGCGCCTGGGATCAGATATTACTACGGTTAGGTAGTAAGTCGAAGACATACTCATAACAACAAAACTAAAAAAAAAAACACGTGCAACCTGTTTACAGATCGTAAAAACCGTAGACAATAATGCAGAGATAAGCGCGGGAGGGCATCGGCTGGTTTTTAGGCGTATAACCTAGTCACGAGGGCATAAATGCATAAATATTACTGCATTCCATATCAGAGATCTATGGCTTGCACATCTATCGCTAAAATAATTATTTATGTTTAATGAAGATTTTATTAAACATCCTGGTATACAAATGGCCCTTTTAAAAAAAAAAAAAATACAACTGTACAGAAATATTTTGCACAATTTCTGAAGCATATCTGCTAAAAAAAAAAAATTTTTTTTAAAAAGGTGTACTTTTGTGTTTCTCGTTATGTAAATACAGTAGAAATGTTGTGAAATCACTAAGCCCAATACTGCTGCCAGAAAGGATGCTAAAATGGTGCAAATTACATTTCTCTCTTGTTCGGCACCAGTGCAAAGTTTCTGTATTATGACAATTACTGAAAAGCGGAGCAACTGAGGAACAGAATGAAATCAGTAAAAGAGTGAGAATAAATCCCAGCTCATCCACTCAGCCTTTCAGTGTCACCAGGCACTCGCCAACTGTCAATAGCGCCAAGACACCCTCTTGGTGAATGTGCACTCTACACAGACTTCTTTTATATCATGTTACACCTCATTGGCCTCAAATGCCTGGTGAATTAATACTGTAGGGTCATTGTTTACAGGCCCTGTGTAGAAGCCACCAGACATCCTGAGCCACTTTATGGACACTGGAAAACCCAATGCCCGGCTTTGTTAGGAGCTGGTAGGGGCAGAGGGGCGAGGGAAATAGCAAGTGGTCAGAGAGGAAGGGGACGTGGGAGAGGGTACGCGAGTGAAGCAATCGAGGAAAGGCCAGGAAGAGTGAACACATTTGACCATCCCAAACAGAATCAGTACCAACAGACAGATTATGATAATACGTACGACTTTGCATAGGACAGCCAGGGGCAAGGGAGGGATCCAGTCGAGCTCTATGTTGATCAGCAAGGCCCTTATGTTACCGCTGAGGTCCTGGGCACAAAGTCGCCATTTCTGGTAGACACGGGAGCAACACGTAGTGCACTATCCAAACGACTGATTCCAAGGGCACCCTTGTCAGGCTCACATGTGACCTCAATAGGATTTGACAGTACGCCCTCCACCAACCCTTTGTCCCGACCGATATGCAGACGACATCCTTCTAGCAGCGGACACCATACCAATAGACGTCACAGCCAATCAATCAATCACAGAATTTGTAGAGCGCACTACTTACCCGCTAGGGTCTCAAGGCGCTGGGGAGAGGGAAGGGGGGGGGATGCTGCTACTGGTCGAACAGCCAGGTCTTGAGTAGCCTCCTGAAGGTCAGCAGGTCTTGGGTCTTTCGTAGGCTTAGTGGAAGGGTGTTCCAGGTCTTGGCGGCGAGGTGTGAGAAGGATCTGCCGCCGGTGGTTGTTCTTCGAATGCGGGGGACGGTGGCGAGGGAGAGGTCGGCGGAGCGGAGCTGGCGGTTGGGGACGTAGAAGAAGAGCCGTCTGTTGAGGTAGGCTGGGCCAGTTTTGTGGAGTGCCTTGTGTGCGTGGGTGAGGAGTTTGAAGGTGATCCTCCTGTCGACGGGGAGCCAGTGCAGGTTCCTCAAGTGGGGGTGATGTGGCTGTGGCGTGGTACGTCGAGGATCAGTCGTGCGGAGGCGTTTTGTATGCGTTGCAGTCGCTTGATGAGCTTGGCCGGGGCTCCCGCGTAGAGGGCGTTCCCATAGTCCAGTCTGCTACTGACGAGGGCCTGGGTGACTGTTCTTCTTGTGTCTGTCGGGATCCACCTGTAGATCTTGCGAAGCATGCGGAGGGTGTTGAAGCAGGAGGAGGAGACTGCGTTGACTTGCTTGGTCATGGAGAGCGTTGAGTCGAGGATGACTCCCAGGTTGCGTGCGTGGTCGGTGGGTGTCGGGGCTGCTCCCAGCGTCGTTGGCCACCAGGAGTCGTCCCAGGCTGAGGTGTTGGAGCCGAGGATGAGGACCTCCGTTTTGTCCGTGTTCAGCTTTAGTCGGCTGATCTTCATCCAATCGGCGACGGCCTTCATTCCTTCATGGAGTTTGGCTTTGGCGGCGAGGGGGTCCTTGGTGAGGGAGAGGATCAGTTGAGTGTCGTCGGCGTAGGAGATAATGTTGAGGTCGTGTTGTCTGGCGATGCGTGCGAGCGGGGCCATGTAGATGTTGAACAGTGTTGGGCTGAGGGACGATCCCTGGGGTACGCCGCAGATGATCTCGGAGGCTTCGGATCGGAAGGGTGGGAGGCGGACTCTCTGGGTTCTGCCGTCGAGGAAGGAGATGGTCCATTCCAGGGCCTTGTCTCGGATCCCTGCGTCGTGGAGGCGTGCGCGTAGAGTGCGATGGCAGACAGTGTCGAAGGCGGCGGAGAGGTCCAGCAGGATGAGGGCTGCGGTCTCACCATTGTCCAGCAGGATCCTGATGTCGTCGGTGGCGGCGATGAGGGCAGTCTCAGTGCTGTGGTTGCTGCGGAACCCTGATTGGGATGGGTCCAGGATGCTGTTTTCTTCGAGGTATCGGGTTAGCTGTTTGTTGACGATCTTCTCGATGACCTTGGCTGGGAACGGAAGCAGAGAGATGGGCCGGAAGTTCTTGAGGTCTCTCGGGTCCGCCTTGGGTTTTTTGAGTAGGGCGTTGATCTCTGCGTGTTTCCAGCTCTCTGGGAAGGTCGCGGTCTCGAAGGAGAGGTTGATGATGTTGCACAGGTGGGGTGCGATGGAGCTGCTGGCTTTGTTGAAGATGTGGTGCGGGAAAGGGTCTGACGGGGAGCCGGAGTGTATTGTGCTCATGGTCTTGATGGTGTCCTCGATGTTCACGCTGGCCCAGGCTGGCAGGGGGTCGTGGTCGATGGTGTGTGGCGGGTCGATCTTAGTTGGGGTTGTCTGGGTGTCGAAGCTGTCGTGGATGTCGGCGATCTTGCGGTGAAAGAAGGTGGCGAGGGAATCGCACAGGGGTTGCGACGGCGGGATGTCGTTGGTGTTGGAGCTGGGGTTGGAGAGTTCCTTCACGATGTTGAAAAGCTCCTTGCTGTTGTGTGCGTTGTTGTCGAGGAGGTCTTTGAAGGAGATTCTCTTGGCGGACCTGATGAGGTGGTGGTGGTTACGGATGGCGTCTTTGTGGGCTGTGTGGCTGTCCGGTGTCTTATCGCTGTGCCATTTCTTCTCTAGTTTCCGGCAGGTGCGCTTGGAAGCTAGGAGTTCCGAGGTGAACCAGCTGGCTCTTTTGGTGGTGTCGCTGTAGGTGAGCTTTTTCAGCGGGGCGAGGGTGTTGGCACAGTCGTCCATCCATCGTCTGAGGTTGCAGGCAGCGTCGTCGGTGTTGGATGGGTCGGAGGGAGGGCTGAGAGCGAGGGTTGCCCGGAGTTGGTCTTCGGTGACTTTGCTCCAGCAGCGGCGTGGGATCTGTTGGGTGCGGTGGTGTGTGGTGGGTTTCTGGAAGGTGAAATGGATGCAGCGGTGGTCGGTCCAGAGGAGTTCCGTGGTGTGGCTGAAGGAGACGTGGGAGCTTGAGGAGAAGATGGGGTCAAGCGTGTGGCAGGCGCAGTGGGTCGGTGTTGTGACCAGCTGGCTCAGGCCGAGGTTGGCGAGGCTGTCGATCAGGGTGGTGGAGTTGCTGTCGTTGTTGTTCTCCAGGTGAAAGTTCAGGTCTCCGAGGAGGATGTAGTCGGTAGAGGTCAGGGCGTGCGTGCTGATGAAGTCGGCGATGGAGTCGCTGAACTGGGGTCGGGGCCCAGGGGGTCTGTAGACAAGGGTGCCTCTAAGGGTGGTGTTGGGGTCCATGTGGATCTGGAAGTGCATGTGTTCGGCGGTGCTGAGAGTGTTGTCGGTGCTGGTCGAGACCCTGATGGTGTTTTTGTGGACGATGGCGATTCCTCCTCCTACTGCGTTGACGCCACCATCAAACTACTCCATTTTCTTGCTGAGAATGGTCACAAGGTCTCCCAAAAGAAATTGCAGTTCTGTAAATCACAAGTGACCTATTTGGGTCACCTTTTATCCAAAGAAGGGAGGAAACTCACGCCTGACAGGATCCAGACAATTCTAGACACCCCTGTCCCCAAAGATCAGAAACAAGTCCGCTCTTTGATAGGTTTCACCTCATTTTGCCGACAGTGGTTACCGAACTTTAGCCTCATTGTCAAACCCCTTCTCTCCCTCCTAGCTAAAGACATCCCCTCACCTCTCCCCTGGACCCCCGAATGCCAGTCAGCCTTTAAAGAACTACGCAATGCCCTTTGTTCAGCGCCTGTCCTAGGAACCCCGGATTACTCCAAACCATTCTTCCTCTACACGCACGAGAGGGGAGGATGTGCATTGTCTGTCCTAAAACAATCAATTGGTCACAAACAACGCCCTTGTGCATATTTCTCTGCCACCCTCGATCCAGTAGCCAGAGCGCTGCCAGCGTGCCTGCGCGCTGTGGCAGCTGCAGCAGTATCGATACGCCAGAGCGAAGGAATAGTACTCTCCAATCCAGTCACTGTTTTAGTACCCCATGCAGTCGACACACTACTAAACCAGACCAAAACCCAACACTTGACTAGCGCCCGACTGACAGGATATGAGTTGACCCTGCTAGCACCGCACATTACCCTAAAGCGATGCACCACCCTCAATCCAGCCACACTGTTACCCCTACCCGAAAATGATCCTAGCGTGACTCCACTACACGACTGTGTGACACTAACCGATGAACAAACAAAGAGTAGAATAGATCTCAGAGACACCGCCTTTCTAGAACCAGATGGAGAACTATGGGTGGATGGTTCGTGCATCAAACTCCCCGACGGCACCACCTCAGCTGCATACGCTGTCACCACAGCCCGATCCGTTCTGGAAACAGCCCGTATTCCCCAACGTTCAGCCCAGGCTGCAGAACTCATTGCCCTCACACGAGCATGTATCTTAGCGACTGACACGACAGTTAACATATACACCGACAGCCAATATGCCTTCGGGGTGGTTCACCATTTTGGGATCTTATGGAAAGAAAGAGGGTTCCTGACTTCACACGGTACACCCATCCTGCATGGAGATTTAGTCTCCGCCTTGACGTAAGCAGTCCTCCTCCCCAAGAAGTTAGCAGTGATAAAATGCCAAGCACATAGGAAAGTGACTGATCTCATTGGACAGGGAAATGCACTAGCAGACGTTACTGCCCGAGCCACGGCAGGAGACAGAACTACGACACGAATATATGTGACCAGGTCACAAGCTGAACGATGGACTGATGCTAGGACCACTGTAAGGGACATACAGACTACAGGCACACAAGACAAATTGACCGAGTGGGAAAAGGTGGGACTAAAAGACGAGGAAGATTGCTGGAGAACTAAAGACGGAAATAAATGGCTGTTACCCAATGCCTACCTCATCCCCATATTGACCATGGCACATTTACCAGCACACATAGGCTCCACCCCCATGATTGAACTAATCACCAGAGTATGGCATAACGTCAAGATAGCAGAATCTGCAAAACGCCTAGTACAACAATGTATAGTCTGCCTACAACACAACCCAGGGAAGGGGACAGTAGTACCACGGGGAGGGTTTGGAGTCCCTGACCACCCCTTTGAAATCCTTCAAATGGATTACATTCAACTAGAGAGATGCCTTGGTCTAAAATATGTCCTGGTGGTTGTGTGCGCTTTTAGCAAATGGGTGGAGGCATATCCCACCCGCGACAATACCGCCTTAGCCACTGCAAAAGTATTGCTGAAAGAATTCTTCCCCCGATACGGCCTTTGCAGAATTTTATGGAGCAACGACGGCCCCCCACTTCGTAGCCGAGGTGATACAGAACATACTGAGAGGGTTGGGGGTAAAACAAAAGTTCCATGCAGTCTTCCACCCCCAATCAGCGGGCCTGGTAGAGAGACACAATGCAACGTTGAAACTAAAACTAGCCAAAATAGTTGCCACGACCGGGTTGAAATGGCCCGACGCCCTCCCATTGGCATTGTTATCGATGCGCTCCACCCCAACCAAACACCGACTGACCCCGTATGAGGTGGTCTTTGGCAGGCCTATGAGCATTTGGGCGGCACCAAGACCCACCTCCATTAACGATGTCCCGAACATATTAATGTCGGATTACTTGCATAAATTAACAAACGAGCTAACAATTATCCACCAACAGGTGCAGCAAGCCTTGCCTGACGTATCCAGGGGCCTGGGACATGAAATAAAGCCAGGCGACCATGTATTGATTCGCAACTTCCAAAGAACGAAGAATCTGGAGCCTAGGTGGACGGGCCCCTGGCAAGTCCTGATCACCACCCGAACTGCCCTCCGAGTGGAAGGAAAACGAAACTGGCTGCACGCTCAAACGAGTCCCTCCAACCCTGGCAACCTGTGAAGGGGTGGAGGTGCAAGAGGAAGTACTCGCGAGAGACCGACCAGCTCTGAGTTGCTACCCACAAGAAGACACCCTCGAACTATCAGAATTTCCCGACCCCACGGTGCCATCCAGGAAAGGGTACAACCTAAGATCGACGAAAGGAGGGAGCTCCAACGACCAGGCCACCAACTAAGTCAAGGTCTCAGATCGGTAGCACAGTCAAACAACGCTACCAGGAAAGCGCCAGACAAAAGTCTGTGGTCCTAACAGTTGTTGAGCTCCTCGAAGATGATGGAAGAAACTGAACACCTGCAAAACCACCGCAAAGACACCAAGACTGCTAACCTGCACAGCATAAAGACAATTGCACTTGTAGCCGCATTTCTCACCTGTCTCCTGCTAATGGTCGCACTCTGGATCATTGAAGAGAATGCACCTGCATACAGAACATTGTCACCCACCATGCAACCAACCACCAAGAAAGAACACTACCTGGTATCACTACCACCACATCTCCGAGAACGACGCAAAGAATTCTGGAATAATTCTTTCGTGCAGATGTTGCACCAGCACAATCTTGCCACCAATGCTACCAACTGTTGGGTCTGTGGGCTGTTACCACATGCCACTGAACATTCCATCCCTTTCATCCCTTCGCCCTTTTCTATTCACGGATCTTGCCTTGCCTGGATGATGCTCCTACAAGAAAGTTACAAAGACAATGCCACTTCCGACGGAACAATCGCCCAGTTCTACAACGAGTTCTGGCGAAACAAAACAGGAAGGACAGCCGCCCCCTTCTGCCCTCACACCTTCAATGCGACATTCCAGATTAATGTCCCCTCCAAAGAACGAGTGGAAATGCAAGTGTTCAATAATCCTAACAGAGCCACATTTTCCTACCTGAAGAAAAGAACTGCTGCAACACTGACTGTGGCCCTATCTGTGGCGAACGTCTCTGGCCTTGTATGCATTGAAGGCCGTGGGACTAAGAATGTGGGTCACAGCACCTGTAGCATTGTAAGGACTTTGAACACTGCCAACCCCCAGCGCTTGTTGCATCACCCAATATGTACTTTGTTTGTGGAACCAAAGCCTACACCTGGCTCCCAAGAAACTGGGGGCACGTGCTACATCGCCTTTGTTTTGCCACCAACCTACACAGCCCCTGCAGAGCATCATCGAGAAAAGCGTTCTAAAGACAATGATCAAGCAGACTCTGCCTCATCACAGTTCCTCGACGCAGCCTGATAATTCACCTTCTGTCTATGAAGCAATCGAACATCTCCATAGACTATCTTCAGAAATTCATCAAGGATCAGAGACTTGGACAATTGGAAGTTGGCTTTGGGGCATCTTGAAGGAGTGGGGTTGGAAAATATCAATGATTCTCTTGGTCCCAGTATTGACAATATGTGGTTGTTGTTTGGGTATACACTGTATACCACCTTTGTGTTCTCTTTGCATAACTACCTTGCACCCTAAGACTATGGACACTCAGCTAACAAAAATGAGAGTAATGTATGATCAAGAGATACGGGACATTATGGAGATCGAAATAGACTGACAAGCTGGCTAGTTATGTTCAAAGGGGCCACTGTTAAAAGCAAAACAAGTCATGAACATTACCTGCGCCATCTTGTCTGGTGGAATTCTATGTGCACATAAGTTGCAGTCATTTTGATCTATCACAGCCATTTTGTACTCTGTTGGTCACCTTTGTTTCACCCTGCCCTTACTAGCATCCCTCTGACAGACCTGGTACGTGTGCTGGGGGCTATAAACTCTATTGCCGCAACAAACCTCAGCGCCACTTGCTGCCACAAACTCGTTTTTCCTCTCATCTCTGTTTACAGGCAAACCTTTCGACACTCTACCCCTCACTGCACCTAGTTACACAAACAGGTTCCAAACACCAAAAAGACTCTTGCAACATGATTTATTGCACTGCAAACAGCAAGACTTGTTGTTACCAACAATGGGACCTGTTTTTATCAACAGAACGGACTCTTAGATCTGGCCGGTCTCACATGTTTTAGACCCTGAAGCAAGGTCCAGCTGCAAGATAAGATTGTCTGTTTGACCTGGGTGGGAAGAGAATTACTGTTGGGCTTGTGTGACAACCTGCCCGGGGCGGGACCCCAAGCTTGTGTAACCATGTTGACGAAACAAATGCATTGTGTCAAACCTGTATAAAAGGAAGAGCCAAAGGAGTTATCAGCAGAGCACCTCCCTCAGACATCCCGGTGTCTCAGTTGACGTGATCTCCTCATGAGAAATAAACCTTTTTCTTGTCTTCCAGTTTCCAGCACTTGCCTCATTATTTTGATAGCGAACCCAAAGTGAATTAGAGGTGGAACCCTGCACCGGGCAGCATTGAGGGTCTTAGAAGACTCGCTGCCTTTCACAGGATGGGTATGCCCAGACGCGGGCCCCGTGCTCTCCATGCCACTGGAGTCAAGCTATCCTGGCTGATGAGGGCTGAAAGCCCGAAACCGGTCCTAGGATGCTTGTTTCCAGTCCAGGGAGGACCTAGCCTGGCAGTTCGGGCTGGACTGTTCCTATTGGGCGCAGGGTCAAGACTAATTTGCATATGGCTGGGTCCAAACTGGAATGGCATGGTGAGCAAAAAAACAATGGATTTAGGCCCAGATCTCTGTACTGGTGTGAATGTATGACATTGTTCTGCATTCTGTTCATCAATTGTTGTTTTTGCATTTGTCACCCCGAGTGGGATGGGTAATCCCAGACGTGGGCCCCGTGCTCTCCATGGCACTGGAGTCCAGCTATCCTGGCTGATGAGGGCTGAAAGCCCGAAACCAGTCCTAGGATGCTTGTTTCCAGTCCAGGGAGGACCTGGCCTAGCAGTTCCGGCTGGACTGTTCCCATTGGGCGCAGGGTCAAGACTGATTAGCATATGGCTGGGTCCAAACTGGAATGGCATGGTGAGCAAAAAAACGATGGATTTAGGCCCAGATCTCTGTACTGGGGTGAATGTATGACATTGTTCTGCATTCTGTCCATCAATTGTTGTTTTTGCATTTGTCACCCCGAGTGGGACGGGTATGCCCAGACGTGGGTCCCGTGCTCTCCATGCCACTGGAGTCAAGCTATCCTGGCTGATGAGGGCTGAAAGCCCGAAACCGGTCCTAGGATGCTTGTTTCCAGTCCAGGGAGGACCTGGCCTGGCAGTTCGGGCTGGACTGTTCCCATTGGGCGCAGGGTCAAGACTGATTTGCATATGACTGGGTCCAAACTGGAATGGCATGGTGAGCAAAAAAACGATGGATTTAGGCCCAGATCTCTGTACAGGGGTGAATGTATGCAAGTGTTCTGCATTCTGTCTATCAATTGTTGTTTTTGCATTTGTCACCCAGAGTGGGACGGGTATGCCCAGACGTGGGTCCCGTGCTCTCCATGCCACTGGAGTCAAGCTATCCTGGCTGATGAGGGATGAAAGCCCGAAACCGGTCCTAGGATGCTTGTTTCCAGTCCAGGGAGGACCTGGCCTGGCAGTTCGGGCTGGACTGTTCCCATTGGGCGCAGGGTCCAGACTGATTTGCATATGGCTGGGTCCAAACTGGAATGGCATGCTGAGCAAAAAAACGGATTTAGGCCCAGATCTCTGTACTGGTGTGAATGTATGACATTGTTCTGCATTCTGTCCCTCAATTGTTGTTTTTGCATTTGTCACCCCGAGTGGGATGGGTATGCCCAGACGTGGGCCCCGTGCTCTCCATGCCACTGGAGTCAAGCTATCCTGGCTGATGAGGGCTGAAAGCCCGAAACCGGTCCTAGGATGCTTGTTTCCAGTCCAGGGAGGACCTGGCCTGGCAGTTCGGGCTGGACTGTTCCTATGGGGCGCAGGGTCAAGACTGATTTGCATATGGCTGGGTCCAAACTGGAATGGCATGGTGAGCAAAAAAACAATGGATTTAGGCCCAGATCTCTGTACAGGGGTGAATGTATGCAATTGTTCTGCATTCTGTCTATCAATTGTTGTTTTTGCATTTGTCACCCCGAGTGGGACGGGTATGCCCAGACGTGGGTCCCGTGCTCTCCATGCCACTGGAGTCAAGCCATCCTCGCTGATGAGGGCTGAAAGCCCGAACCCGGTCTTAGGATGCTTGTTTCCAGTCCAGGGAGGACCTTGCCTGGCAGTTCGGGCTGGACTGTTCCCATTGGGCGCAGGGTCCAGACTGATTTGCATATGGCTGGGTCCAAACTGGAATGGCATGGTGAGCAAAAAAACAATGGATTTAGGCCCAGATCTCTGTACTTGTGTGAATGTATGACATTGTTCTGCATTCTGTCCATCAATTGTTGTTTTTGCATTTGTCACCCCGAGTGGGATGGGTATGCCTAGACGTGGGCCCCGTGCTCTCCATGCCACTGGAGTCAAGCTATCCTGGCTGATGAGGGCTGAAAGCCCGAAACCGGTCCTAGGATGCTTGTTTTCAGTCCAGGAAGGACCTGGCCTGGCAGTTCGGGCTGGACTGTTCCCATTTGGAGCAGGGTCAAGACTGATTAGCATATGGCTGGGTCCAAACTGGAATGGCATGATGAGCAAAAAAACGATGGATTTAGGCCCAGATCTCTGTACTGGGGTGAATGTATGACATTGTTCTGCATTCTGTCCATCAATTGTTGTTTTTGTATTTGTCACCCCGAGTGGGACGGGTATGCCCAGACGTGGGTCCCGTGCTCTCCATGCCACTGGAGTCAAGCTATCCTGGCTGATGAGGGCTGAAAGCCCGAAACCGGTCCTAGGATGCTTGTTTCCAGTCCAGGGAGGACTTGGCCTGGCAGTTCGGGCTGGACTGTTCCCATTGGGCGCAGGGTCAAGACTGATTTGCATATGGCTGGGTCCAAACTGGAATGGCATGGTGAGCAAAAAAACAATGGATTTAGGCCCAGGGGTGAATGTTCTGCATTCTGTCTATCAATTGTTGTTTTTGCATTTGTCACCCCGAGTGGGACGGGTATGCCCAGACGTGGGTCCCGTGCTCTCCATGCCACTGGAGTCAAGCTATCCTGGCTGATGACGGCTGAAAGCCCGAAACCGGTCCTAGGATGCTTGTTTCCAGTCCAGGGAGGACCTGGCCTGGCAGTTCGGGCTGGACTGTTCCCATTGGGCGCAGGGTCCAGACTGATTTGCATATGGCTGGGTCCAAACTGGAATGGCATGGTGAGCAAAAAAACAATGGATTTAGGCCCAGATCTCTGTACTGGTGTGAATGTATGACATAGTTCTGCATTCTGTCCATCAATTGTTGTTTTTGCATTTGTCACCCCGAGTGGGATGGGAGTGGGATGGGTATGCCCCGTGCTCTCCATGCCACTGGAGTCAAGCTATCCTGGCTGATGAGGGCTGAAAGCCCGAAACTGGTCCTAGGATGCTTGTTTCCAGTCCAGGGAGGACCTGGCCTGGCAGTTCGGGCTGGACTGTTCCTATTGGGCGCAGGGACAAGACTGATTTGCATATGGCTGGGTCCAAACTGGAATGGCATGGTGAGCAAAAAAACGATGGATTTAGGCCCAGAACTCTGTACAGGGGTGAATGTATGCAATTGTTCTGCATTCTGTCTATCAATTGTTGTTTTTGCATTTGTCACCCCGAGTGGGACGGGTATGCCCAGACGTGGGTCCCGTGCTCTCAATGCCACTGGAGTCAAGCTATCCTGGCTGATGACGGCTGAAAGCCCGAAACCGGTCCTAGGATGCTTGTTTCCAGTCCAGGGAGGACCTGGCCTGGCAGTTCGGGCTGGACTGGTCCCATTGGGCGCAGGGTCCAGACTGATTTGCATATGGCTGGGTCCAAACTGGAAGGGCATGGTGAGCAAAAAAATAATGGATTTAGGCCCAGATCTCTGTACTGGTGTGAATGTATGACATAGTTCTGCATTCTGTCCATCAATTGTTGTTTTTGCATTTGTCACCCCGAGTGGGATGGGAGTGGGATGGGTATGCCCAGACGTGGGCCCCGTGCTCTCCATGCCACTGGAGTCAAACTATCCTGGCTGATGAGGGCTGAAAGCCCGAAACCGGTCCTAGGATGCTTGTTTCCAGTCCAGGGAGGACATGGCCTGGCAGTTCGGGCTGGACTGTTCCCATTGGGCGCAGGGTCAAGACTGATTTGCATATGGCTGGGTCCAAACTGGAATGTAATGGCGAGCAAAAAAAACGATGGATTTAGGCCCAGATCTCTGTACTGGGGTGAATGTATGACATTGTTCTGCATTCTGTCCATCAAGTGTTGTTTTTGCATGATTATAAAGTAGAGCAAAGGGTTAATATGCCTGTTGCTAAGTACATGTTCATGCAGATCACGGAGTGCATATAATGTATATAGGTCAGTGCTTTGTTCCAAAGATCCTTTTTTTACTTGCACTGTATAAGTTAAAATCACAATATAGAAGTGTGCTAATAACTGTCATAAAAGAGCTGCCTGTAAATTGCAAGCTATAGATTAGAGAGCTATGATTTTCCCCCAGTCTTTCATTATTAAAATGTTGCAAAAAGGGTTCATTTTGGTAACAAAATAATCAGTTCTTATTATTAAAGAGAACCCCCAACCACAGTGTAATGTTTTAAATTCTGAGTTTGTGCTTCTCTAGACAAGCACTCAAACTATACTGTCTATCAGTATGGATGACATGTGACTCTTACCCCTTGTAGTCCTCTATCTTATGTAACATTCCTATACACTGATTTACACATTTTGATTGATTGTCTCTGTGTAATGTGTGTGTGATGTAGAGTGCTCTGACACCCTACACTGGTATGAGTGGCACTATAAACCTAATTAAATGCATCTCAGCAAGAGAGTGGTTATGGAGACTTGAGGGGCACTTTTAAAGCGTGGTAGTGAGGGAGTCCGTGGCGGAGGTGGTCATTGGGGGGCGTCAACAAACAAACAAGCCGGCCCTGGATATAATAACATACGTACAGCTGACAACAAGAGGAGTGCTCTTCTGCAATGGCCAAAGTCATACAACTAAATTGAATTACCTCCTGTCTTCGTGACTCCACTGATGATTGAGCGTTCGTCCAGTATTAACAGGCTTGAGAGCAGAAATGAGCGTCCTGGCTGGCTGTAACCTATGTGTGCCTCAGCCTCACTCTCCTGAGGCTTGCTCGATGCGGAGCGTCTTCCACTGACCGATTAGTTTACAAGGGCACTAGGTTAGTGCCCTTCCATTTCTGGTGCTTTGCATATATGTTTTAAGATCTTAAGAGTTTCTCGTTGCTCAAATGGGTGTCATTTCTGATAATTGTATGTTTCCCTCGTCTTCATTGCTTGATTTTGCTCCTGAGAAAGTGTCACTCATAGTCGTTTAAATGTCACTCATAATTACACTGAAATTATGACAAAATGTCACACATAGCAATCTGAAACCTTGACAGCTATGCTTGGTCACAGTCAGAGCAGATCGCACGTGCGTCTTTTCGTGCATCACAGTATCTGGACAGTAAACGGGGAACGTGTTGATTGATCAAGGAGAATTAAAGCTCTAACCTAGTTTCTCTACACGTCCAATTTGCGTGATCTCTAGCATTGCGCGTTGACTATGTATCTTATCTTATTATAGCTAGCGAAATTAGTTTAGACAACGTTCTTGCTGTCATCAAGCACTTTAAAAATAACAGGACAGCCAAACATCTATAAAAGAGAAATAAAGTAATTTTGTGTTTTGCATGTTTTGGGCGCTGTACAGAAAGAGTATGTGATACACTAGCGCACCCTGCCGGTAACAAAAGTTGAGAGCGAAGAGAAGTCGCGTTGACAGTTGAAAGCTTCCTTTGTAGCAGTTTACGCTTAGCTGAATGTGAGAATTACTGGAAGTCACTGCAGAATGTCAGGAAATGAGTCACCGTGTGCGCGAGCGGTCAGAAACAGGAAACTCGGACAATGACAGGAAATGGAATATTAGCTCCTGGAGAGAAACGGCCCTGCGAGGCCAATTCCTTTGACACTTGCGGCTATCTTGCCATCTGTACGATATACACTTCAGGCTTCCTCCAGGTGCCTGAAGTTGTCAAAGCAGGGGCTTTGGCGGTCATTTCTGCTCTCGTTTTTTGGCCCTGTTCCTTTTTTTATTGTGTGTTAACATTGCCGCCCGCTTATTTGCATAAAGCCGCATAGTGGAAGTTGATGCTCAAACAAAACTCAGACACGCTCACAGATCAGGAAGGAGAGTGGTGCCCAGCACAGAGTAGGACCGGTAAACAATATTAGACCTGGCAGTATATTCAAGCACGCCCCCCACAGCAGGAAGCTGCAAGTAGAATGAGGCCATGAGGACATGGTTGGGTACAGGCAGCCCTTCCAGCAGGCACCTCGTCTACCGGCCACAGAGCGCCCAAAATAATAGCCGACCCTAGCTGAAATAACTGCAAATGTCTGTGCCTCTGAGGGAGGTACCTCAAAGCCCTGTTATGAGTAGCACACATTTACAGGTTTCTGGGCGCTCTGGAGGAAACGTGAGACCCTACCACATGCATTCCTCTCAGGGAGAGTTAGGACAATGAAGGGTAGACTTCATATGTCATGGAGAAAGGATGAGAAAGAATAGTTCTTTCCAAGGGTTTTGCACTGGGTTCCACAACCAGGTGTTGAATAAATGACAACAAGAGTATTGTACTGAGCAGCGGGGACTCTATTGCTCAGAGTATGTCAGCACGCAATGGTGCTGCTAAGCGCAGCCGAGCTGCCTGCTCGTGGTCAGTCTCGAAATACATGCTTGTGTGAGCTAGTGTCTGTCATTGGGAGCCAGGGCCTAGAGGCCACGTGGGGCTCTAAGTACATTGGCGATGAGGGCGGTGTAGCGCCCATGTCGGAGCTGTGATGGGTGTGGGTGACACCTGCGGCGGTCAGAGAGCGGCGGTGGCTCCACGCGGAGGTGGAGTCTCTGCAAGCCTCGGCCGAGGCGGCACGTACGCCATGGACTCCACGGAGAGAGTGGGGAGTTGGTGGGCCGCAGCTATTGGCACGACGAGTGCTAGCCCAAGGAATGGAGGCAGCCCACGAGGCCTACCAGGAGGTGATGAGGACCCGAGTGCTGGCGGACGGGCAATGTGGGACTACAAGAAGAATAAGAAGGCGACTAAAAAAAGAAAAAAATGGGTGCAGTTAAGGAAGCAAAGTAATAACAAGCATTTGCAATGCAATAGGTCTCGCATTATTAAAGTGTGAGCTATTGGCATTGCTAAATAATGCAACACCAATAGCTCAAACTTTAATAATGCGAGACCTATTGCAATGCAATAGGTCTCGCATTTTAGAAACTTTGACCTATTGGTATTGTAAATGACAATGCCTTTTAATATTGCAGGTTTTTAAACACCTAAATAAAAGGCATTGTCATTTACAATGGCAATTTCGAGACCTATTGCATTGCAAATGCTTGTTAAGCGACAGAAGTGAAGAAGCATGTGAAGAGGCACTACTCTATTAATTTACCACACCTCACATAACATTAAAGATAAACTGTTATTTTCATCACAGCAACCATGTACCCAAGTCGGGCATTGCATACTGGATAAGGATGGCAGAGCGCAACAGTTGCAACGTATTATATAGAAAATATATACTGCATAGTACTTGCAGGAAAGTTACTTATTTCGCCCTCGGAATGTTTTTATACTGGGGAAATGGAAGTAGGTTTGGCGGCATCCTACATTTCCAAATTTCTGCTCCTAAAGAAGGCTTGAAAGTTGGACCTGACTGTAGTGCAGACTTTGTGTGACATCAGTCGACGCTTGAGGTTCTTGACACACAAATGCACAGTGAATAACAAATGACTCAAAATAAAGTCCTGGTTTGTTGGCAGGGTGCAAATATCTTTTTTCAATTGAAACATACCCAACTACCCACAATAAATGTCAAAAACATTCCTTAGCTAAATGCTTTTCAACGAACAGCCCTTTATGGCAACCTGGATAAAGTCCAAAACGAGAGTTGGAATGTAATGCATTTAACGTCAGGATTAAAAAAGAATGCTAACAAGAACACTAAACAAATCAACAATGGTTTGGATTGTAAGATTCAATGCAAAATTATCCTTAGTCTTTCGTTAGTCAGCCTTGGCAGTTGTTTTTAAACATGCAAAGCATCAAAAAATGTTCGTTGCTAAACAAAGTAGCATTCCCCGCGAGTTGTAAATCTAGCAGTGAAATTCAATCATTTGTATTAACAAAAACTACATAAAGCTTGCTTTAAAACAATAGTTCTGGTAGGTCGTTGCTAGCTGTAGTTCTACTAAACGTCAAAATTTGACAGAAGGTGCGTGTCTAGCATAGCTGCCAAGGTTTCAGATTGCGTATGTGTGAGGGTGCACACCTCAATAGTTTAAACAACCAGTATGACCTTGCACTCCATTAGCTCCCGAAAAGAAGAATGCCCTACTACATAAAAAAGCAACAGCTCTCCACAAAACAGCCTGAAGGGTTGGCTGCATCATTCGCACAGCCTTAAGGTGTGAATTTTACTTTTGTATTTATTTCCAGTAGGACAACACATTCTGATACGAAATGCTGTACAAAGGACATATTACTACTATGTAAGGGCACTTCAAATTTAGTAATTTATAAAGACCAAAAATTATTAAATGCCGTAGAATGTAGTTAACAGAGTGGGCAAACAAGACAACATAGTACAATGCAAACTAAAGCACATATGTGATGTGCACACTAGGGTAGTGGTGAAATGTGCATATATGTATTATGGAGGTTAGGGCCCTCCGAGAAGGTTAACCTTGACTGCTATCTGTTAGCACCACGAAAGAGACTGGCAGAATGGGATCACTTCCGACAAAAATGCAAGAGGAGTAAGACGGTACTTGCTACAAAGGACAGCTCTAAGAAGTAGGTTTTCACCGCACACACACAAGTGAATGCGGGAGCAGCTTCAAAGACAATTAAAAAAAACCTTAGATACTTAGCATAAAGCAGAGGATGCTGCTCTCCAAAAGTCATAGCCCAAAGAATGTGTGATCCTCTAACACAAGTGCCACCAAAGAGAAGGTGCATAAGAGCCAGGGAATGTACATGGCCCAAAAGATTAGACGATCTATACATTTTTACCTAAAGGAGGGGCCCCAAAGCAATGGAAGCCACTCATGGCATGAACTGAAGCAGTACTTGACAATTTAGTAGGATTGCGGGCTCCAACAAGACAAAGTACAACAAAGCAGGGTTCTCTTTCAAAATGAGAACTTATGTTAGGAGGGTAGAACCTCCCACACAAGGGGCAACTTCGGGATTATGCATTTGCTGCTAGTCCACAGTTGAGAATAAGTATCACTTCTCGATCTGCAGCCATTTTGTTACAGAATGTTATGATAGAGTAGGCCCGAAGAACATTTCTATTACGCCAGCGCACAATTTGTTAATTTCAGATTGAAACTGTTAGGTAAAATTCCTTGTTATGCCACACATGTGGCAATAGAATGAGAATGACCAGAACACAGGTGGCTGTTGCTCACAGCACTTGTGTTTTTGCGCTTTTAAGCCAAAAATGTGTACTCGTGTTCATTTTTGCATTTCATGCTTAAATATAGTGCTAAATGCTGGTTTTGCATTTTGCATAATTTTGTGCAATCTTTGCAGAACTTCACATAAGCAGATTACACAAATTTCGTACATAGCACATGTATTTGGGGGCTCCTTGCAATGTTCACCAATTTAATGCTGCTCAAGTAACACTACCCCTAAATCACCATTGGGCTACCTGCATTAAAGCACTAGAATTCCACGCACACTATCTAGTTTGAGCTGCACTCGCATCTGTCCTCTCAAGTGAAATTCACTCACCCATTTCACATATCCTTCAGAAACCCCGCGAGCACTCCAGTAGAACAGATCGGTGGTTTATTCATCCGTTGCATAAATATGCAGCGTGAGGGGCACAAGTCTGAATTCGGACACGGACGGCACAGGCTATTATCGTGCCATGGAAGATACAATGAAGACAACCGAGCCTCGTAATCACGCCTCTTATTTAAGTTAATAGAAAGGCACACGACTGTGCCAGCAGGGCTAAAAAGAGAAAACAAGTCAATACGATTTCACCATTGAGGCTAGTGTGCGTGTAGATGAAACTTTATGCATGAATAAAAAAATATAAACATTTAAATCACCGTGCAATCATTCGACCTTTTGAGTAAGTAGGACGGAAACTTTAAAGTTTACAGATATAAACATTTAAATCACCGTGCAATCATTCGACCTTTTGAGTAAGTAGGACGGAAACTTTAAAGTTTACAGATATAAACATTTAAATCACTGTGCAATCATTCGACCTTTTGAGTAAGTAGGACGGAAACTTTAAAGTTTACAGAAAATCAGTGCATGTTTTTGTCCTTCCTCGAAAACACTCCCGCTGTCCCTCTGGACACCGCTCTGTACAGCGGTTACGGCACCTGTACAACAAGTCGCCTCTAGGCGCTATCCTGCTGCCGCAGTTTCCCCCATTCGCACCGACCCTCTTGCACTCGATGCAGCCGTGCCATGCATTATTACCATGAAAAGCGCCCCCTTCAGAGCAGCGATAACACCAGTAAAGATAGGACGGAATCGGACCTACCTTTTCACCCGCTCGGGTCAGCAATGAGAATCAGTAATTGTAACCAGTGGTGCGCGCGCACCACAGAGGAGCGAGGGGCCAGGGAGCGCGGCAGCGAGGCGAACGCGCGCTGCTGCGCGTTCTGGCCACCGTCGGGAATGGGAGGAGCGAAGGCGGGACATGCGCCCGCATTTGCCCAATCGCGTGCCGTTTTGCTAAAAACGCACGCTACAGCCAATGAGGGCTTCTGAAAACAAAACCACACGCACGAGCGTGTAGGTCGTTTTCAAAAGCCCTTTCTAGAGGTCTCGCGCTGCGCGAGCAGTGCTACGCACTGCAACGCTAGGCGCGAGACCTAAAAATGAGTAGTGAATCGTAGTGATATAAGGGGACTAGGAATGCCCCGGCAGGAGCTCCTCACGTTGATTGTGGAGAGGGGTGAAGGGCACAACACCCTGTTTGGACATTGAAACGGGACCCTTCATAGGGGTCTCTAAGACCAGGCACGTGGCAGTAAAGCAACAGTGAGCCCAACAAACACGTGCCCCGCTAAGTCTCACTCAGTGGCCTGGATCAGAGAATGGCAGATGACGCCCATGTGGCTGGAGGCCAGAGGGTGGGCCAGGGATCACAGAGGGCTGCAGCAGGCGGTGGCACAAGTACGCATGTGGCGGTGGGCATGCAAACACCATTCAGTGAATTGGCAGACCCAGCTACGACGGCACCGAGGTAGAAGACCTGGTTAGGTCGATTGGAGAACTATTTCAAGGCCATCAGGGAGTAGGATAATGAAGTGAAGAGATACCTGCTTCTACATTTTGTGGGGGACGAAATCTACAAACTGTTGGGGCATCTTCTAAACACTGAGGGGTGTTGGGAATTATGACGCTGCAATAATGGTGCTCAATGCACATTTTGATCCTCAAATCAACCCTGATTTTGAAAGATTCGAATTGCGACAGGCCAGGCAAGGTGAGCGGGAGTCCATTGATGCATTCTATGCCTGCCTCAGGGAACTAGCAAGCACCTGACCTGATGATGGCCAGCCCAAGGAGGTCAGGGCACAGATATTCCAGGGATGCAGGTCAGCGACCCTAAGTAGGTCAATTCTCCATCAACTGGACACCCCCACTGGGTATGTTAGCCTTTTTACTAGCTAGCTCACAGTGCCACTAGAAACTCCTCTTACCAAGGAGAGAATAGTTCTTGGAAACTATCGAACATGCCAACCCTGATCCCTCAGGATCATGAAAACAGTGCGATACTTTTTGCTCAGTCACTCGTGCTCACTTCGTCTCAGAGAGATACAAAGAATAAACGGTGGGGACGTTTTTCAATAAGCATTTATTGAACCAGCGTCATTCTAGTGTAAAATTGGTGTGCTGAAACAACCACTAGACAGTAACAGATATAAATGATTATGAGCACTAACAGAGTAAAAGGATGGTAGATTTCTACCATCGTGCTAAAACAATGAATACAGGCAAGTATATAAAGTACATGACAGTAGAATGCGTACTCCTACGATGCGACCCTAACTAGATGTACCTAAGTGTACCTAGCATGTATGTAGGTGTAAAGCCAAGAATCCCTCTAGGATGAAGTCAACCCCATTACCTGAAGTGAGAGACTGTGGGACCCCGTTTTGATCTAGAGCTGGACATCCCGCAAGGGATGTCAGACCACTGCGAGCTGGAGTGTTTGCGTGCAGGAACCTCAGCCTCTCGCATCAGTGTGTCGGCATGGAAGTCCTTTTCTCCTCTGACTACCTCAGCAAGATATGGTCTTTACATACCCAAAGTAGTACCCTCAGGGGTTCTACCTTGCTTTGTCATGTCGGACTTAGGATGACGGAAGAAATTACCCTTGTACATAGTTATTATGCAGAAGATGGTAGTCCTGCTGAGTCTCCAAGAATCCTCATGCATAATGGATGAGGCTAGTTTTCAGAGAAAACCCACGTCCTGTATGCAGTACCGTAACTAGGTAAAAGGTCAGTACCAAGAACCGTTATGTAGTGTAATGGTAGGGGAGAATATAGGTGAAAGGTTAAGTTGCTACCTGAGCCTATATTGGGGTACCTATATGAAACATAACACAACCTGACACCTGCGGAAAAACAAGCATTATAAAGTCTACAACATGATGAATCCATAGAGATTAAAATTGCAGACAAAGGCGGAAATGTCATCATAATGGATAAGGAACATTATATCAAGGAAGCCCTCTCCCAACTTAAAGATAAAAAGGACTATCAAAAATTAAAAGATAACCCAATACTGAAATATAAAACGGAATTAGACAATCACCTCAAAGAATGGACCGATCAAGGTCTTAGCTAGACTGAAACGCATAGGGATCTGTGATCTCTGTAAGATTAAATAAAGGAAACTACTTACCTGACTCATGAGTGCGATCCGACTTCTTTCTGAAGGTTTGCGGTCGATGTGAATACAGCGTGGCTCTTCCATGCAATGGACCTGCACCGCCATAGAAGCGCCATTGATATCCAGCGAAAAAGGGAGCCACTTTGTGTTGCAGATATATATATGAATGGATGAAGATATTGAAATTTTAAATAAGCCCGCAGTTAATTATTTATTGTTGCATATTTATTTATTTATTTATTGATTCATGTCTTTTATGCCTCTATTTTAAATGACGAGATTTACACGGTCCCGATACAAACATATGTATATATTTGAATTTGTGATGTTGAGTGCATTGTATTATTTACTCACTAAATTCTTCATCAAATTATTCGATGTCTACATGTATATTGCTTTGAAATATAAAGGACAATCCGTGATGGGAATAATGTGCGTTAAAAATGCAAATGTTTAGTGTTTTGTTTATGTCAATTGTCACATGACACTAGGGGGTGTGCACTAAGCATTTAAAACAGTATGGCGGACTGCGTTATGTATGTGATCAAGGGCACTTGTTGCCCGAAACGCGTCATCGTGAGGAGTAAGGAGAAATAAAATATGACTTGCCATCCAGCCACGGGTCCGTTTCTCTCTTTTCGCCAAAGAGGAGGTCTAGAGAGTGCTACGGGTTTCTGAATATATATATATATATACATACATATATATAGATATATATAGATATATATACACACACAACCAGCTCCAGCATACTAATCCCAACAGCCAGATACCGACACTGCAGTTCCAGTTTGAAGTAAGGTTTGTTTATTTAAGTGCTGTTATGCATTTCGGCAGGGTCCCCTGCCTTGCTCACACAAGGAGCTCCCTTACTGCACTTCCTTTATCAGGAGTTGCAGTCACATGGTTCTATAGACATGAACAACATACTGTACAGGTTCATTTTTTGTAATAGTAGTCACTGTTTCAAATATTTTAGATGTAACACAATTGTATCATGTATCTATCACGTTATCATCATTTAAAAATAAATAATAAAATAAAATCAACATCAAAACATTTTTTGACTTTCGCATGCTCTACATCTTGTTCCCTTCCTTACAACTTTACATATATCATTCCTCTTGTTTTTAATTTTATAACCATGTTGTCATTTTTATATTTCTCCATATTATTTACTGGCATGCTATGTACATTCTCGTGAAAATTAATAAATACTGTGCTACCCTATGATTAAACCGACATGTGTTACATCATTCTAACATTGTGATTAACCTGTGTACCCATAGAGATACCTCTTGATTTCGCACCAACATTTTTATTTTTTGTTATTATTGGCAATGTACCTCAATTATTTATTCTCTCCCACTTTCACAATTGGGCTAAAAATTACACCCTCAATACTTCATAATTGAAAATGATAAAATTCATATTTCTAATCTAAAGAAAGACGTCTGTGCAATTACACTGTTGACATTTATGTATCACAACATGATGACCACTATAAAGTGCATAGATCAATTTGGAAAGACAAAAAATAATGTGCTAATTGAGATATTTTCCCTGAGTGATATGTTAACAGATCTGATAGATGCACTTTCGTATTAAAGTGCAAATACAGTTGTGCAAAATTTAATAAACCCACAATGGTTTATTTCTCACTACAATCTCTTCCAGTAATGTACTGTTATATGGACTCTGGGTTTAGAAGTGCAAGTGCATCTGTGCAAAAAACTGCTTCTATTTCAAAGTGCAAGTGCCTTAACTGCAATCTCTTATACACTTAGGGCTAAAAGTGCAAGTGTGTTTGTGCAAAATAGTTTAGATGTGCCTTTATATCTCTTGTTCACATATCACCTCCGAGCCCTAGGTGTAAATGCGGCTGTGCATTATCGCTATATGTACAAAGTGCAAATGCCTTAATCATATTCAGCTGTAAGCATAACACTCTATGTTACTCCATTATACATCACTTTCTGCCTTACATTAGTAATGTCAATTTTGTGAAAATTGCAGCATCTGAAAGTGCTAGTGCATTTTAAAAGCATTGTTCTTTTAGGTGACTTCTAAACTCAGTCCTACATGTTATCATTTGATTACATTGCCAAATTACTATATCTTTTCAATGTGCCAAAATTAGGGGCATGATCTTATAACAAAATAACGTGAAGTAAAATATATCTATACATTCAAAACATTTCCTAAAAGCATGTATAAAAAAATCATACATCATTGCTTTATAACATTAAATTCTGGATAGGTCAACCTCATACTCATCCTGCTCAGAGATGGACATACATATCTTCTTCTGAATTTAGGCCTCGGGGTGTCTTGCTATCAAACCTTAATATATACCGGGATTCGAGTTGCCTGAGTTTTATCTCACGATTCCCACCTCGTCTGTTTCTTGGGACTGAATCAATTACCTAATAAGTATATATGTATATATATATATATATATATATATATATATATATATATATATATATATATATATATATATAGATATAAAATCCTCAGTGGATGACAATTTCTCTTCTAAGAGATCAGCCGCACCAGGTGTACGCCACTCCATAATCCATTAAATATGAAGAATCATATATAGTATAAAACAACTATATTGATTAAATTACAGCACTATACATAACGGGAAGCCAACACATTTCACAAATGCCTTCAAAAGGGCATATATATATATATATATGCACCAAAAGCGTCCCTTCGCCTCCTAAGTAGGAAAATACAGGACACAAACTCCTCTTTTTCTTCCGCTTATTTTAATAGCAATTTCATAGTCTTTACGCGTTTCGCTCAACGTGTGACCTTGCTCACATAGTGAAACGCAATGCGGCTATTACTTTTAACCAAACCCATTTGTGTCATGTGATACCTTCAACCATAGAAATAGAAACACTACTACCATTGCGTTAAATTGCTATTGCTGTTTGTTTTTGGCCCCCTTGTGAGGACAGACTTCATATACATAATGTGATATTTAAATAAATACAAATTTGAATATACATACATAAATAAGTTATTAAAACCTTACGTATTATAAATAGATAAATATATATTCTCCATTGGTATATAGTTGGTCATTACTAATATTATGACTATAAGACTGTACACGTGGTTTTGTATGGTATTTATCTGCAGGGTATTTATCAATTTCATGCATAAATGCTTACACTTATCTGTCGCCCTGCAGAATACATAACACTTTCTTTATACATGTTCAAATTCGTAAAATCTCATGCATGCATAGTACTGAAGTCTAAAAAATACTGGCAACAATATATGTGCAAATAGAGCCTCATAGTCCTGGTTAAAGTGCTTATGTGTTTGCTAATTTAACGATAAAGTGCATAGTGCTTGAAAGTGCCTAACGTGTCCTAAGACATCTTAGGAACTAGTGCAAATAATTAACCATTTCATAATGAAAAATACTTAACTTACATAACTCTAAAAAAACTTTTTTTGTTGATTTGTATATTTTATGGGTTTAAAAAGGTATTTCATTCAAGGATAGGCGGCAGGCTTAAAGATTTTGGTATACCTGCCACTATTGACTATCTAGTCATAATTTGTTAGAGGCTATTACATGATATTATACTGATACCTTATTGTGAATTCATGAAGGCAAAATAAATTAAAAAGAGTCTCATTGCACCTGGTGGAGAGTACAGAACATTTCATATATGGCTGCATTGACATCTTTATGTTGTTAATTTCAATTTCGATTTAATTCATTGTGTTATTAGAGGAAGTTGTGAAGATCCTCATTGTTGTTTAACCCTGTCGGTGTCTTACTATCTAACTCCAGAATCATTCTTGACTCCAACTGGCGTAGTGCTCGTTCTCTGTTACCACCTCGTCTGAGGGTAGGAATAGCATCTATGACAAAATAACTCAGGCATTTGAGGTCATTATTATGTTCTAATTTGAAGTGGCGCGCTACCGGATACGTGGCATCGCTATTTACTATGGCTCGTAGGTGCTGGAGAATCCTCACGTGTACCTGCAGCTTGGTACTGCCAACATATCTCAAGCCGCAGGTACACGTGAGCACATACACAGCATATTCAGTCCTACAGTTAAAGTTACCATTGATGGCAATCTTATTTGGACTGAAAGGAGTCTCATAATGTGTAGTGTTAACTCCGAATTTGCATGCTCTACAGGTTGTGCATTTATAGAAACCTTTTTTGGGTTTGAGCCATGTAGAACTACTGCCAATCTCAGGACTACTTTTGACAAGCTGAGTTCTCATTGAAGGCGCTCGTCTAAACGTAAAAGAAGGTGTTGTAGGTAACCTGGGCGCCATTACGCCATCCGTAAGTAGTATGGACCAATTCCTCTTAACAATCGCCCTTATTTTCTTTTCTTGACTGTTATATGTGGTAATGAGTCTTGGTGTATTCTCATCTATGCTAGATGAGACATCTGGCCTCATCATTGCCTGGTTGAGTTCTGTTGCCTCATCATGTGTTTGTAACAGGGACTCTCTAGTTCGTATCTTGGCTTTATATGTGGCTTCACTTAGTATCTTCTCACTGTATCCTCTCTTTATAAATCTTTCTTTGGCTTCATGTATACATTTGTCTAATTCAGCTGTAGTGCTGCATATTCTTTTCAGCCTGATGAATTCTCCCAAAGGTATACTTTTTACCAGGTGCTTAGGGTGGGCGCTTCTGGCATGTAATGTCATGTTGCCTGCCGTGACTTTACGATGCAGGGTTGTTTCTAATTTCATGTCTGATACATACACCTTAACATCCAAAAACTCTATACTATGTTCGCTAATGTGTGATGTAAATTTAAGTTGATATTGTTACTGTTAATATCTTGAATGAACTTCACAGCGCTTTGCTGGTCACCTCTCCAAATGATAAAAACATCGTCAATAAATCTGAGCCAATGTATAACATGTTCAGAGTACATTTCTTTGTGGTTTCTTTTTAGAACCTGCTCCTCCCACCAGCCTACATGCAAACAGGCATAGCTGGGGGAGAAGCAGGCTCCCATAGCTACTCCCCTTTGTTGTCTAAACAAATCCTTACCAAAGAGGAAGAAATTATTAAATATGCACCACTTGATAAGTTCCATCAACATAATATTATGACTATAGTTGGTCAAAGGTCTAGTATCAAGAAAGTGTTTGACTGCCGCTAAGCCCACCCGATGATCAATACTCGTGTATAATGATTCGATATCTAATGTGATTAAAAGCAGACCCTCTGTCCATACAATTTGGATTCAATTTATTTAAAAAGTCCCCTGTATCTTTGATGTATGTAGGCAGTGTCTGGACATGCTCTTGGAGATAGTAGTCGATATATTGTGCAATATTCTCGCTGATACCATTTTGCGCTGAAATTATTGGTCTACCAGGGATAGGTATTACCTCCTTATGTATCTTGGGAATAAAGTAAATCGTGGGGAGTACTGGGAATTCATTGTACATAAAAGTGAATTCTTCTTTTGAAATCAAACTTTGCCTCTTCCACTGCGATAGTTTCCCTTTCAGATCTTCTTTGGCTTTGTTATATTCTCTCATATTCGTTTTTTCGTGCACTCCTTGTTCTCCAGTTGACGATGTGCTTCTTGGAGGTATTCCTGTTTAGGCCAAATGACGATGTTCTCGCCCTTGTCTGATTTGTTGATAACTATCTCTTGATTATTGCTGAGTTTTTTCATTAGGATTGCATATTGCCGATCTTGGTATCTGATCTTATGTTTTGCATGTTTCACTTTGTAATTGAGTTTTTTTAGATCTTCCACAACTCGTTCGTGAAAAATATCAATGGCGTCATTAGGCATCATTAGTAGGAATGTCGATCTGGGTTTAAATGGGCTCCTGCCCGCACTTGATTGGCCTAATTCCAATGATTGTGGTCCTATGTTTAGTTGTATTTGACATTCCGTATTATTCGCATCATACAATTCATGCATGGTATTAAGAGTAGAAGCATCAGAAACTTGAAGATTGTCTCTTTGATTTGTAACGGTGTTCGGTATGTTTTTATCTTGGCTTGTACCCTCTTTGATGGTAAAAAACTTTTTTAATTTAAGTTTTCGGATGAATTTAAATATATCCACTCTGGTACTGCCATAATTAAAATTACTTTCTGGGCAGAATGATAAGCCGAGAGATAAAAGTTGTGTCTCTGCTTTAGTCAATGTTATAGATGATAAATTAACTATTGTTTTGTCGTCTTGCCCAGCTTCTTGCGCCATTGAGGTTTCTTCGTTTTCTGATCATTCGCCTTGCTCGTCGCCTTTTGTTCCTACGTTTGTTGCTGATTTCTTTTGATTTCGCGGTCTTAGGGTTTGCCTCCGGTCTAAAGCTAAAAAATCAAGCTCTTCCGCCAGACTTAATTTGCTTCTGTCATTAGCTATGTTTGTCAAGTTGGAGCCTCCATCCTCTGATTCGGTCTCACTGACCACTGAACTTAGGTCTGAGGTAGATGACATGGTGTTTTCATTGCCCGCTGATTGACCTGTAATGGCCGGTGTTGTTGTTTTGGACATATTACTCATCCTTGTCCTTTTTTACACTGTCATATTTCCTCGCGAAAGTGAAGATTTGCCCCAGCTCATAATCTTCTTTGTCTCTTGCAAACTTGTGGGCCTTCCTGAATTTGATTTTGTCTTCCTGTTTTTTTATTCGCTCTTGAATTTCCTGTTTGGTTTTGGCAATAAATTCTTTTGCATCTGATTTTCCCAATTCTTCATTTATATTGTCCATTTCTTTCAGTAATGCTTCCCGATCTATTTGGGCGTAGTTTATAAGAATTCTGACCAGATTCATGGATGCCATTAAGTTGTTTTCTGCCCATTCATTGAGCATATCCGGATTGGGATTCTCGAAGCTTGGGGCCAATAGAATACGGAGCCCTCGTGGGACTCTTCCTACTTCTTCATATTTTTGTAGGGATTTCTGTTCCCACCATTTTGTTACCTCATTGCGCATACATTTCTCCAATGTTTTGAGAAGAGATATACAGTTCGTGTCTTTATCTTCAACGCTTGTATCCTGTGGTTTGCCTCTGCGTGACGTGCTGGGTAAATTACCAAATAGCTCTTCAGCCGCCGCCTCCCTTGCTCGCATTGCGTCATCTGACATATCTGAAAATTTGCTATACGCCGTATGTGATTAAACTGTAACCACTGGTGGCGTTTTATCTTTCTCAGCGTGTAACCTCCCCACCTGCGCAAATGCTGTCTTACTCACCGGCGTGGTGCCGACTTGGGCGAGTCCTCCGACCCTGCCTTCGCTGACTCCAAAGCCCGTGATGTTCCTCACAGCTGCGTCAGGGGGCTGCTGCTTGTTTCTCCTTCAGGATTCTCTTGGTTCGGGTTGGCTGAGAGCGACTGCCTGCTTGTAGAGAGGGGGTTTGTTAAACGAAAGCAGCCAGCTTTCGTGTCGAATCAAATGCACCAAAAGCGTCCCTTCGCCTCCTAACTAGGAAAATACAGGACACAAACTCCTCTTTTTCTTCCGCTTATTTTAATAGCAATTTCATAGTCATTACGCGTTTCGGTCAACGTGTGACCTTGCTCACATAGTGAAACTCAATGCGGCCATTGCTTTTAACCAAACCCATTTGTGTCATGGGAAACCTTCAACCATAGAAATAGAAACACTACTACCATTGCGTTAAATTGCTATTGCTGTTTGTTTTTGGCCCCCTTGTGAGGACAGACTTCATATACATAATGTGTTATTTAAATAAATACAAATTTGAATATACATACATAAATAAGTTATTAAAAACCTTATGTAATATAAATCAATCAATCAATCATAGCATTTGTAGAGCGCACTACATACCCGTGAGGGTCTCAAGGCGCTGGGGGGTGGGAGGTGGGGGGGGAGGGGTGCTGCTACTGCTCGAAGAGCCAGGTCTTGAGGAGTCTTCTGAAGGTCAGCAGGTCTTGGGTCTGCCGTAGGTGGATGGGGAGGGTGTTCCAGGTTTTGGCGGCGAGGTGGGAGAAGGATCTGCCGCCGGAGGTTGCTCTTCGGATGCGGGGGATTGTGGCGAGGGCGAGGTCGGCGGAGCGAAGCTGGCGGGCGGGGGTGTAGAGGCTGAGTCGTCTGGTGAGGTACGTAGGTCCGGTGTTGTGGAGAGCCTTGTGTGCGTGGGTGAGGAGCTTGAAGGTTATCCTCTTGTTGACGGGGAGCCAGTGCAGGTCTCTCAGGTGAGGGGTGATGTGGCTGCGGCGAGGGATGTCGAGGATCAGGCGTGCAGAGGCGTTCTGGATGCGTTGCAGCCGCTTCAGGAGTTTGGCCGAGGCTCCAGCGTAGAGGGCGTTTCCGTAGTCCAGCCTGCTGCTGACGAGGGCCTGGGTGACCGATCTTCTCGTTTTGGTGGGGATCCACTTGTAGATCTTGCGGAGCATGCGGAGGGTGTTGAAGCAGGAGGAAGAGACGGCGTTGACCTGCTTAGTCATGGAGAGGGTGGAGTCGAGGATGACTCCTGGGTTGCGTGCGTGGTCGGTGGGTGTTGGAGCTGTTCCCAGTGCGGTCGGCCACCAGGAGTCGTCCCAGGCCGAGGGGGTGAAACCGAGGATGAGGACCTCCGTCTTGTCAGAGTTCAGCTTCAGTCGGCTGTTCCTCATCCATTCGGCGACGGCCTTCATTCCTTCGTGGAGGTTGGTTTTGGCGGTGTGGGGGTCTTTGGTGAGGGAGAGAATCAGCTGGGTGTCATCGGCATAAGAGATGATGTTGAGGTTGTGCAGTCGGGCGATGTGGGCGAGTGGTGCCATGTAGATGTTGAACAGCGTTGGGCTGAGGGATAAGCCCTGGGGTACGCCGCAGATGATCTCGGTGGCCTCGGAGCGGAAGGGGGGGAGGCGGACGCTCTGTGTTCTGCCGGAGAGGAAGGAGGTGGTCCAGTCCAGGGCCTTCTCTTGGATTCTGGCGTCGTGGAGGCGTGTGCGTAGTGTGTGGTGGCATACCTTGTCGAAGGCGGCTGACAGGTCCAGGAGGATGAGGGCCGCGGTCTCTCCGTTATCTAGCAGGGTCCTGATGTCATCGGTGGCGGCGATGAGGGCAGTTTCGGTGGTGTGGTTGCTGCGAAACCCAGACTGGGACGGGTCCAGGATGCTGTTCTCCTCGAGGTAGCGGGTCAGTTGTTTGTTGACGGTCTTCTCGATGACCTTCGCCGGGAACGGGAGCAGGGAGATGGGCCGGAAGTTCTTGAGGTCCTTGGGGACCGCCTTGGGTTTCTTGAGTAAGGCGTTGATCTCGGCGTGCTTCCAGCTTTCCGGGAAGGTTGCTGTCTTGAAGGAGATGTTGATCGCTTTCCGGAGATGGGGTGCGATGGCGGTGCTGGCTTTGTTGAAGATGTGGTGTGGGCATGGGTCTGACGGAGATCCGGAGTGGATGGTGTTCATGATCTTGATGGTGTCATCGTCGTTTATGTTGGTCCAGGAGAGCAGGCGGTTGGTGCGGATGTTGGTCGTGGGGGCGGAGATCTCAGTGGTTGTCGGGGCGATCGTGGTGTTGAAGCTGTCGTGGATGTCAGCGATCTTGCGATGGAAGAAGGTGGACAGCGAGTTGCACAGGTCTTGTGAAGGTGGGATGTCGTTGGTGTCAGGATTGCGCGAGGGCAGACAGACGGCAGCTACTCACCTGAAGGATCGATGCTCTGTACGCGTGCGCGGAGAAGGGCCGGACCCGGCCTTCCTCTCTCCACAGCGCTTCGCGTTCTAGTGTTTCCCGAGTTCCGGTTTTCCCTCACCTGTTCACTTCCGGGTTGTTGTTCCGACGGGTGTTCCAGTACGCGGCGGCGTCTTTCCCTCGTTGGTCATCTCCCGACGGTCCTGGTTTCTTTGATGTTGCGCTGCATTGCTCTACAGTATTCCGGAGGTCGTACGAAGAGAAGCAGTTAGAGTTGCTCGGTGGCGGTAACAGCGCACTCGCGCTGATTTTTGTTATTTTCTCACTTGCTGCTAAATACATGGTCCTGTGCTCTGGGCGTTGTGTGAAGGTCCTCCCCGCCTGAACAGGGCCTCCTTTTTAGACAGTAAAAGAAGGGGTTATTATTTTCCTAAAGAGAGCGGATTTTTTTTACCTTCATTGCTCCTCATTCACAAAAGGGGAGAAGGATCCATACTCCACATATAGAAGAGGTGGGGGCATGAGTGGTCTTAGGTACACCCTTTGGTCAGTGGTATAGGTAGAAGAGAACTCGCAATCATTTCCCTTTCTTTCCCTCCTAAGTATATGGCATCAGTCCCGTTTTCCTAAGACACTATATATATGGTCACCAATTGAACGAAGACACAAGTTCTATCACATCAAAGAGTGAAGGTAGGAAGGAACGCACCGAGAAATACAGATTGTTTTTTATTAAATATTGTTTATTAACCCTTTTCCTGCACACCTACAGCTTCTTGGGGTATCCGGATGCTCCGGAGGTGCCCAGAGTTTCGAGGCTGTGTTTACCCCTCCTTTCCTTGTTATGTTTCCCTTCTTCCCCGGGTTACCTTTGATGCCCTGTTTATACCGGGTACCTCGGGTGACTAGGGGAGGTTGCGGACCTTATCATCATCCGTGGCGTTCCTGCAGAAACACAGGTGAGAACCTGACAGAACGCGAAGCCCAAAAAGAATAGCAATTCTTTCTGCCCGGACGTCATGGATGTTAGTCAGGTATCCCTTGCGGATTTGGCTCACATGTTGGGCAACCTCCAGGCTGAGACCCAGTCCTTATCCAATAGAGTAGACACGATACAGAGAGAAATGAGAAAGGATGTTGGCAGGGGATCCCAGAGTTCAGGGTCTAATGTACCGGTAATCCATGTTACCACTCCTCCATCCATCCCTTTAGCACCCCCTGAGCGTTTTTTCGGTGATACCACCAAATTCGCAGCCTTTATCAGTCAGTGTCAGCTCCATTTCATGTGTAAAGCCTCCTGTTTTCCCTCAGACCAAGCCAAAGTGGCATTCGTCATCTCCTATTTAGGGGGGTCTGCCGCCAACTGGACCATACCCATGATAGAGAGGAACGACCCATTATTACAAGACTACACAGCATTTAGGAGAGAACTAAAGAAGCTGTTTGACAGACACACCTTTACACATTCTGCGGACACAGAGCTTTTAACGTTACGACAGGGCTCCCAGGACTTAACTTCTTACATATCTACATTCTACAGACTCGTAGCTGAGGCAGGCTGGCCAGAGGAAAAGCGTAGCGCTTTGTTTTATAAGGGGCTGCGAGAGGATTTGAAGGACGCATTGGCCCAAGTAGTAGACCCTCCGGAGTCATGTACAGCTCTGGTGGACTTGGTGGTTAAATTAGATCACAGAATCAGTGAGCGTAGGAGAGAGCGAGGAAAATCAGAGGGGAGGGGTCTGGTGTTTAAGGAGAAGAAACCTGAACCAGAAAAGGGAGCCGAAGACCCAGAGCCGATGCAAATTGGGAGCATCAGAGGTCCCCTGAGTGAGGACGAAAGACAAAGGCGACGGGATAAGAAGCTCTGCCTGTATTGTGGAAAGCAGGGCCATTTCTTGAGAGAGTGTCCTGTCAAGCCAAAACAGACAAGGCGTTCGGAAAACTAGTAAGCCCGAGGTCACAAGAGACAGGGGTTTCGGGTGTTTCAGGTTTAATTGTCTCATCTAGAGAAGTAGCAGTATCACATCCTCGCCACTTCTTCCTCTCCTCGCGCTTACAATGGGGGCAGGAGACAGTACAGGTGTACGTAATGGTTGATTCAGGTGTATCAGGTAATTTTATGGATGCACAATGGGCACAGAAGCAACAGATACCTTGGGTATCTAAGTCCTCATGGGAAGAAGTTACAACAATAGACGGGAGCACACTGAAGTCTGGTCCCATTAAGCGTACTACTATTGCCTTAAAGCTCGTGATCGAGGAAAGACACCAAGAGCTTCTTTCATTTGATTTAATACAGTCCCCACAATTCCAAGTCATAGTGGGGTTACCCTGGTTAATTCAACATAACCCCATTATTGATTGGAGGGAGAAGACGGTGATCTTTAACCGAGACTTTTGTAAGGAGCACGATGTTTCCGACACTGTGGACCATAAGAAGGTCATGTCGAGTTTTACTCCTAATGATGAGGCTTTGCCCTCTATGTACCAGGATTTTCAAGACATATTTGACAAGGAACAGGCCTCTAGCCTCCCACCCCATAGGGTCTATGACTGTAGGATAGACTTGCAACCGGGGGCTCGCATTCCTTATAGTAGAATATATGCCTTAACGGAAAAGGAGAACGTTTACCTACGTGAATATCTGGATGAGATGCTGAGAATAGGGTTTATTCGTCCCTCAAGATCACCTGCTTCATCTTCTCTTTTTTTTATACCGAAGAGAGAAGAGGGTCTTCGATGTTGCATCGACTATCGGGCACTAAACACCATCACTATCAAGAATAGGTATCCCTTGCCCCTGATTTCCTCCCTCCTGGATCAGATAAAGGATGCCCAAGTATTCACCAAGTTAGACCTGCGAGGGGCATACCACTTGGTAAGAATTAAAGAAGGGGACGAGTGGAAGACCGCCTTTTGTACCATGCACGGGCTCTATGAGTACTTGGTGATGCCTTTTGGGCTATGCAACGCCCCCGCGGCGTTTCAGTTTTTTATCAACGAGGCACTCAAAGACCTCCTGGGGGTGTGTGTTGTAGCCTATATTGATGACCTACTGATCTACTCCCCCTCAACGCAGGAACACGTGATTCATGTGACAGGGGTATTGCAGAGGCTGCGAGACAATCAATCATGTCACTTATAAAGCGCACTACATACCCGCGAGGGTCTCAAGGCGCTGGGGGAAGAGGGGGGTGGTGCTGCTACTGATCGAAGAGCCAGGTCTTGAGGAGTCTTCTGAAGGCCAGTAGGTCTTGGGTCTGTCGGAGGTTGGTGGGGAGGGTGTTCCAGGTCTTGGCGGCGAGGTGGGAGAAGGATCTGCCGCCGGCGGTCGTTTTCCGGATGCGGGGGACTGTGGCGAGGGCGAGGCTGGTCGAGCGGAGCTGGCGGGTGGGGGTGTAGAAGCTGAGTCGTCTGTTGCGGTAGGCTGGTCCGGAGTTGTGGAGTGCTTTGTGTGCGTGGGTGAGGAGCTTGAAGGTTATCCTCTTGTTGACAGGGAGCCAGTGCAGGTCTCTCAGGTGGGGTGTGATGTGGCTGCGTCGGGGGATGTCGAGGATAAGACGTGCAGAGGCGTTCTGGATGCGTTGCAGCCGTCTCAGGAGCTTAGCCGTCGTTCCTGCGTAGAGGGCGTTTCCGTAGTCCAGCCTGCTGGTGACGAGGGCCTGGGTGACTGTTTTTCTTGTTTCGGTGGGGATCCACTTGAAGATCCTGCGGAGCATTCGGAGGATGTTGAAGCAGGATGAGGAAACGGCGTTGACCTGCTTAGTCATGGAGAGGGTGGGGTCGAGGATGACCCCTAGGTTGCGTACGTGGTCGGTGGGTGGCGGGGCTGTTCCCAGTGATGTTGGCCACCAGGAGTCGTCCCAGGCTGAAGGGTTGGAACCAAGAATGAGGACCTCCGTCTTGTCCGAGTTCAGCTTCAGGCGGCTGGTCCTCATCCATTCGGCGACGGCCTTCATTCCTTCGTGGAGGTGGGCTTTGGCGGTGTGAGGGTCTTTGGTGAGGGAGAGGATCAGCTGGGTGTCGTCGGCGTAGGAGATGATGTTGAGGTTGTGCTGTCGGGCGACGTGGGTGAGGGGTGCCATGTAGATGTTGAACAGCGTTGGGCTGAGGGAGGAGCCTTGGGGTACGCCGCAGATGATCTTGGTGGCCTTGGATCGGAAGGGGGCGAGGCGGACGCTTTGTGTTCTGCCGGAAAGGAAGGATGTGGTCCAGTCCAGGGCCTTCTCTTGGATCCCGGCGTCGTGAAGGCGTGTTCGTAGTGTGTGGTGGCAGACCGTGTCGAAGGCGGCTGATAGGTCCAGGAGGATGAGGGCTGCTGTTTCTCCGTTGTCTAGCAGGGTCCTGATGTCATCGGTGGCGGCGATGAGGGCGGTTTCGGTGCTGTGGTTGCTGCGGAAGCCGGACTGGGAAGGGTCCAGGATGTTGTTCTCCTCGAGGTAGCGGGTCAGTTGTTTGTTAGAAAAATGTCAGTTTCATACACAACAAGTTAGCTTCCTGGGATTTGTAATCTCCCCACAAGGACTTAGCATGGACCCACAGAAAGTGGAGGCCATTCACCGTTGGCAGGCACAGCGAACGGTGAAGGAGACACAGAGCTTTCTTGGCTTTGCCAATTTTTACAGGCGTTTTATTGATGGGTTCTCTAACCTCACTTCCCCGATAACTACACTATTGAGGAAGGGTAGAAAATTCCAGTGGACTTCTGAGGCAGAGACAGCCTTTGATACATTAAAAAAGGCATTTACACAGGCACCAGTCTTGGCTCATCCAGATCCGACACGTCCCTTTGTGGTTGAGGCTGACGCATCCCAAGTGGCGGTAGGGGGGGTACTTTCACAGACAAATCCCGGTACAGGAACCCTGCATCCAGTGGCTTATTACTCTCGGAAATTAGCTCCAGCAGAGGTGAACTACTCCATAGGGGACAAGGAGCTATTAGCTATAAAAAGAGTACTCGAGGAATGGAGACAGTACTTGTTAGGAGCCAACCATAAGATAACAATCCTTACAGACCATCGCAACCTGAAGTTCCTTCAATCTGCAAGGGCATTGTCCATGCGACAACTACGTTGGACACAATTCTTTAGTGAGTTTGACTTCGTTATACAATTTCAAGCAGGGAGGAAACACGGAAAGGCAGACGCATTATCGCGATTAGGCTATGATGAGGAACCCAGAGAAGGCGATCCCCCCTTAATCATAGATAGGGAGCGAATCATTGGTGTTTTGTGTTCAGAAGGAGACTTTATACGGTCAGTTAAGGAGGCACAAGCGTCTGTAGAGTTGGGGGAGATTACAGGTACACAAGAGGTCACTGTGGAAGAGGGACTGTCCTATGTGCGGGGGGACTGGTTCTTCCCACTCAGGTCTTGCAACTGCAGGCTTTGGAGTGGTGTCATTGTCATCCCCTTGCAGGACATCCAGGATTTAAGAAAACGTTCGAACTACTGCAGAGACGCTTTTGGTGGCCGGATATGGGAGGGGACACTAAACGCTATATCCAGACCTGTCACGTGTGTGCCCAGGGAAAGGCCTCTCATCAGAAACCTGTAGGGCTACTCCAGCCTTTACCCACTCCTCCTGGTCCTTGGCACACAGTCTCTCTAGACTTCATTGTGGAATTACCCAGAACCGTGAAGGGGAACACAACCCTTCTGGTGGTAGTGGACCAATTGACCAAGATGGCCCATTTCATACCTTTAGCGGGTCTCCCTTCCTCTAGAACACTGGCTTCTATATTTGTGCAACAGGTGGTGCGTTTACATGGTCTCCCCTCTGTATTGATATCTGATAGGGGTGCCCAGTTTATCTCTAGGTTCTGGAGAGGTATGGGTAACTTATTACAGATAGACGAAAGGCTATCCTCTAGTCATCACCCTCAGACGGATGGCCAAACAGAGAGAGTGAATCAGTGTTTTGAGCAGTACATCCGTTGCCAGGTTTTACACACTGTCACTGATTGGGATGAGATGGTATGGTTAGCGGAGTTCTCCTATAACAACAGTCATCACTCCTCCACTGCGTACTCTCCATTCTATTGCACTTATGGTTTCCACCCTCGTACTCTGTTGTCTTCTCTTTCCTCCACTTGTCTTGCCCCTGCAGCAATCGATTTTATAAAGGAATTACAAGAAGTACATAGGGCAGCAAGGGTAAATTTGGATAAAGCAAAGGCTAGTTACAAGAGGGGGGCGGACGCTCACCGACGCTCAGAGCCTGACTATAAGCAAGAGATAAGGTCTGGCTGTCATCCAAGAACCTAACATTGAGAGGGGCTTGCAAGTTCAAGCCTAGGTATATTGGCCCTTACGAGATATGTAAGGTGGTGAACCCTGTTGCTATGAAACTGGATCTTCCTACCTCAATGAAGATCCATCCGGTTTTCCATGTCTCCCTGTTGAAACCACTAGAACCCGGTACACTTCTCCCCGCGAACCCTGAGCCGATTGAGGTAGATGGTGATCAGGAATATGAGGTGGAGGCGATCGTGGATTCGCGGAGGGTGCGGCGTAGGCTCCAGTATTTGATTCACTGGAAAGGATATGGTGTGGAGGACCGGACCTGGGAGCCGGCCAGCCAAGTGCATGCCCCTCGATTGTTGCGTTCATACCATAGACGATATCCTGGGAAGCCCAAACCGGTAGGGGGGTCCGTAGGGGGAGTGTACTGTCAGGATTGCGCGAGGGCAGACAGACGGCAGCTACTCACCTGAAGGATCGATGCTCTGTACGCGTGCGCGGAGAAGGGCCGGACACATTAAAACCCGGCCTTCCTCTCTCCACAGCGCTTCGCGTTCTAGTGTTTCCCGAGTTCCGGTTTTCCCTCACCTGTTCACTTCCGGGTTGTTGTTCCGACGGGTGTTCCAGTACGCGGCGGCGTCCTTCCCTCGTTGGTCATCTCCCGGCGGTCCTGGTTTCTTTGATGTTGCGCTGCATTGCTCTACAGTATTCCGGAGGTCGTACGAAGAGAAGCAGTTAGAGTTGCTCGGTGGCGGTAACAGCGCACTCGCGCTGATTTTTGTTATTTTCTCACTTGCTGCTAAATACAATGGTCCTGTGCTCTGGGCGTTGTGTGAAGGTCCTCCCCGCCTGAACAGGGCCTCCTTTTTAGACAGTAAAAGAAGGGGTTATTATTTTCCTAAAGAGAGCGGATTTCTTTTTACCTTCATTGCTCCTCATTCACAAAAGGGGAGAAGGATCCATACTCCACATATAGAAGAGGTGGGGGCATGAGTGGTCTTAGGTACACCCTTTGGTCAGTGGTATAGGTAGAAGAGAACTCGCAATCATTTCCCTTTCTTTCCCTCCTAAGTATATGGCATCAGTCCCGTTTTCCTAAGACACTGTATATATGGTCACCAATTGAACGAAGACACGAGTTCTATCACAGCAAAGAGTGAAGGTAGGAAGGAACGCACCGAGAAATACAGTTTGTTTTTTATTAAATATTGTTTATTAACCCTTTTCCTGCACACCTACAGCTTCTTGGCGTAGCCGGATGCTCCTGAGGTGCCCAGAGTTTCGAGGCTGTGTTTACCCCTCCTTTCCTTGTTTTGTTTCCCTTCTTCCCCGGGTTACCTTTGATGCCCTGTTTATACCGGGTACCTCGGGTGACTAGGGGAGGTTGCGGACCTTATCATCATCCGTGGCGTTCCTGCAGAAACACAGGTGAGAACCTGACAGTTGGTGTTGGAGCTGGGGTTGGAGAGTTCCTTCATGATGTTGAAGAGCTCTTTGCTGTTGTGTGCGTTGTTGTCTAGGTGGTCTTTGAAGGAGATAAATATATATTCTCCATTGGTATATAGTTGGTCATTACTAATATTATGACCATAAGACTGTACACGTGGTTTTGTATGGTATTTATCTGCAGGGTATTTATATATATATCATATATATATCATTCAACAAAACATCCCCAGTTGAAGACGCACTCGAACAGCAGATGAATTCCACTGATTATTTAATAAAAAGGAAACAGCATTTTCATTCAGATGCATATCTTGCCATACGCGTTTCAGAGCACAGCTCCTTGGTCACAGGCTTCATGATACTGCACAGAAATGGTGAAAAGGCACTCCCCTCTGTATGTCGATTTAATTAGCCCTCAGTGGGCCTCACAGGTGAGTTCAACTAAGTGTTGCATGCTGGTAACAGTAATGCACTTTCAAAATTCCTTTACCTTAAGTAGATTTCTGTGTTGTAGCAAAATGTTCATTTAATTTAAAAGCCCTCCAGTAGGCCTCCGAGATGAAAATGTACAGTTTATCTTTTCTTTTCTGCTGTTCCACTAAGGAAGACTCTGAGTAGTTCCATGTCCTCGTGGCCCCCTAACCTTGACCTTGAGGGGTGGTGCAGACTTCCCGGCTGGACTGCCGGCCATAAATCATTCAACAAAACATCCCCAGTTGAAGACGCACTCAAACAGCAGATGAATTCCACTCATTCTTTAATAAAAAGGAAACCGGTATTTTCATTCAGATGCATATCTTGCCTTACGCGTTTCAGAGCATAGCTCCTTGGTCACAGGCTTCATGATACTGCACAGAAAGGGTGAAAAGGCACTCCCCTCTGCATATCCATTTAATTGGCCCAGTGGGGACACATTGATAAACATGTAACTGAACGGCGGTCCGGCCATGAAGACTGCACCGCCCCGAGTTAGGGCCATGAAAACCTGGAAATCCGGAGCCGGTTGGGACAGCAGATCAGCACAAATTACTGAGCATCTATAATTTGGAGGCCCACTGGAGGGTAATTTTAAAATGCATATTCAGTGTTGCAACACAGAGTCTACAAAAGACAGAACACCGTCTGAAAGGGACTACATACCCCAGCATGAACACTTGTTAACTCACCTGTGAAACCTACTAAAAGTCAATTGAAATGTGCTGAGACGTTTTTGCCTTTCAGTATGTCTGCGTGCACCCTGGCAGCCTGTGATCAAGGAGCTGTGATCGGAAACGTGTAAGTCAATTAAAGAACTCTGAATTAAAAATGCCTTTTGCTTTTACTAGATCTGCTGTGGAGTGCGTCTTTAAAGTGGGGACACATTGATGATCATATATATATATATTGACCTTAAACGAGTAATTGATTGGTCAGCTGTAAGAACATCTACTTAGATCATGGCTAGCTTACAAAAGGGTACTATACCCAGGCCTACAATCTTGTGAAGTGAACGCTATAACCTAATACAAGCAAGCACTCCACAAATTAACTTAACTTGCTTTAAAATGCATAATGAGACAACATATAACGCAGAACTAATGTTCCCTTTGCACACTTTGAAATGTATTGTAATCAATCATGAACCCTAAGAAATTAATAATTTTTTATCAATTAATTTCCATACACCAAACCTGTCATATTAAGTGAGCCACATCTCAATTATCTTCTATTAATTAATTACCTTATACGAACAAATGCCTATGTAAATATCATGCCTTCTACAAGAGTTAATACATTAAGATGTTTAACAATTAAATGTTTTTCAGAAACTTCAACTCCCATCGTGCATCATTATGTGCAGAGGATGGTGAGAGTATAAAATGTAAACAAAAAAAAGCCAACTCACCGTGAAAAAGACCCTGTGTGGTTGAAACGCGTTGGTGTGATAGCGCTGGTTTGAAAATAAAACCGGATTTTGGGAACTACTGAGTGCCGCGAATTCTTTGGAAAAGAAAAAGCACTTCTGGCTTTGGGTGAAGCCTGTTGTGAGCACCCGCATTGAGCGCGCCTGGAAACTAACCCATATTGTGCAACATATATATTTATACATATATATATACACATATGTATATATATATATATACACACACATATACATATACATACATATATATATTGTCGCCAGTAGGTAGTTCTAGTTAGAACCTTGTTTCTATTCAAAAAGCATTTTTATATATAAACAACGACAAGAGCTACCCTGTCGCCAGACATATTAATGAAGCCATGGGGGGAATGCTAATGACCTCACCTATTTTGTAATTCACCAGGTTGCTAAAATGAGAAGAGGTGGTAATCGTGAGCAGAAACTGCGACAGCTTGAGTCAAGATATATACTTTTATTCAATACGAAAATCTAATTTGGTCTTAACTCGGAAGAGGACATGTTTGTACATATATGATCACAAAGGTATCCGTACCCCCGTTTTAAGTTTAGCAGGGAACTACATGAAATTTAAGTGTGAAAAGATGAGGTAGAAGATTGTACTGTTGGAACCAATGAATTGTAATTGATTTATTTAAAAAGTGTGCAGGACCATGAATCGCCAAGGAGTGAAATGTATCTGAGTGATTGAAACTCGTATTTAGGGGGTGTTGTCAGAAGCTTAGTTGAGATTGGTGTGACACAAACCAGTCTAATCTACCAATGTTTTTACTTTTCTTTATAGTTTGAATTCATTTTCCATATGTTGGTTTTTAAGGTTTAAAAAGCTTATTAGGAGCTCTTGTGATGAATATGTGGGTCCCCGACTGATTGTCATAAGTGTGCAAATTGTCAATGGGAGTAATGACTTTAATTAATGTTACATTACATTCTTCTGCATTGTATTAGAAGTGAGGACATATACCACCCGAGGAGACCGCATATGTTATATCAGCACTTGCACTTTATGTTTTAGAGCTATATGCGTAGCACCTTGTACAAGAATTCACCTTGAGATATCGTGATTACTCATCCGCATCGAGTTATATATTGTTGTTTAGCCTATAGCAATTAGACTTTATCAAAGTTATCTATTGAAAGCCAATTGACTTGAGGCGTCCTGTACTATAATGGTCAATAAGCTCTATGTCACAGATAATGCACTTGCACTTTATCTAAAAGCTCGATGTGAGGTTCCAATGGTAATTGAATAATCCTCGGAGGTGGTCCCTCTGTTCTGGAAAGAGCTTGGCAAATGTTTGAGTATTTTGCACTGCGCACTCATGCACTTTAGAACATGTCACTCAAAGGGAATTCTGATTTTGCAAGAATTGCCCCGGGTCATTACATTAATCTATACTCTTTGTATTTTATTGCACATGCACTTTATGCCTAATGGGAGAGACTTAGTGAATGACATTTTTACATTGGTTCTTTTAAGATGGGGTAAATAATTTGGTAACCTCATCACCTCGTCACTTTGTAGAAATGTAAAGCACTTGAAAATGTACACCCGAAGACTGTCTTTGTCAACCGATAAAACAAAGACTATGCATGTTAAAACAAAAATGTTTCTTACTATAGATTTGGGGAGACTTATCGATAGCAATGAGCTCTCCGACAAGAAGCGGGTGTTGAGTATGTTTTCCATGGCTGTCGATACAGGAAACCATGTGACTTGTAGTTCCGGTATTTTAATGTGACAATGCAACAACGCTCGTTGTGTGAGCAAGGCAGTGATGCCGAAACGCGTTACAGCGAAATAATAAATACAAGAAGAATATTTGAAGTCCAGCCACTGTGTCGGTGTCTGATTTCTATTTTTGGAATTGGTGTATACGTATATAGATATATATATATATATATATATATATATATATATATATATATATTTACATTTATCTACCAAAATGTTACTATATCAAAATTAGGGCGCTATTAAGTGACTGAAAAGATGGATGGGTTGAGTAAACAAATACGGAAAAGGGATGCTGTACTTATGCAGACGTCTAACTGATTAACTATTTTTAACCACTTGAAAAATATATTATGCCTTAAATGACTAAATACCCATAACTCTCCTCACCTTTTTAACCCTCTGGTTTCATGCCTGCATTAACATCTCAATGCCCATTTACTACAGCCTGTTCTTCAAGAAAGACTTTACATACAACTGTCCCTGTTTTTAAAAATTGGCGTTCAGGTGTGCTTCGCTTTTGTCTTGAATAAAAAATGTCAGCGCTCTAGTTTTTTTAATTGGGCTCTCAAGTGACATTGTAGTTGATTACAAATGAGTTAAGTGTCAGACAGCAGCTGGTGTTGGAAGTTTGTTTCTCTCTTCATTTCAGATTGTTTTATTGAAATGGATGTGGAAGATATTTGAGAACTCATAGAAAATATCTCCTCATTTTAGCTTTCTAGAGCACTAACCAAATTTATATGACAAAAAGACCATCCCCATTTTGTTAATTTGTAAAAGAAATTATTTAGGGTTTACAGCTTTGAATCCATCATGATGGCTTCAGGTGTTCCTCACTTTTGTCATAAATACAAAATGTTAGCACTCAAGTTGTTTATTAGAATACTCTGGGAAGCTGCAGTAAAACTCTGGGGAGTTAACTGACAGATTGCTGCTGGTAGTGAAAGTACATGTTTCAGTCTGCATGTCATAATGTTTTACTGACATGGATAAGAAATATATTTGAGAACTCATAGAAAATATGTCCTTGTTTTTGCTTTTCAGAACACTAACCATAATATACATGAAAAAATAACCCTACTCATCTTGTTCATTTCTGAAGGAGCTAGATGGACACTGGTAAAAGAGGGCCTCTTAGTCAATCATATTGCTCTATTATTTAAAATTGCGGTAAAACAGCCATACAGATATACGTACATTTTAAACCTTAATTTCTCAAAAAATACTGAACGGATTTACAGCACATCACAAAAAGCATCCTTTCTGATTAAAGATTTAGCTTTCTGTCAAACTTGGTTTAATTACGTTCGACCTCTTGGGCTGTAGCGCTGTTCAAAAACCCATATGGAAATTTCATGGGGATACTGCGGTTTGGGACACCCCTTTTTTTCTCGCCCCGCCCCCTTTGACAGATTACCCCCAAACTCTCAAGCAAGGATATGAGGTGGATGAACATTTTTTGGGGGAAAATTTTGTGAAGGTTCACCAAGCGGCACCAAAGCTATTAGCAAACGAAAAAACGCTCTTCCTATGATAGCAACGTCTTAACTCTAACTACACAATGGCAACCGCCACTAGTAAAAACTATTGCTTTAAAACAAAAAAAGCCACTGAAATTCACGTTATAATTTACTCAGCTAACTATAACTTGCACCCCGCCATGCACTGCTTATGAACTCACATATTACATCACTCATTACATGTTCAATGACATCATAGATGACATCCTTTGTATTTCAGTGAATTTCTAGAGCTTTTTAACGTAAAGTAAGATATTATTACCATACCTAACTATAATGTCAATTTACCCTTTGGTTTTTTCAATGAATTTCTATTTTTGTAACATAACATAAGATCTTATTGTGATACCTAAGTATATAAACACTAAATCTTGTCTTTCAGTGATTTTCGGGTGATTTTTTGATCAGATTCACCCAACTCTACAACTGAGCTTCATTTTGACCATGCGCAATAGAAGATTGAATGCAAGGCTGACCTGCATCAGGCCATGCCCCGAGCGCTGTGCCCAACCCCCCACTGCAGCCAACCCTCTGCCATGCATGAGTGGAGAGGGGCTGGCCGCAGGTCCTGTCCTAAGGCCAGGCCCTGCGACCAACTCCCAGCAGCCGGCCACCCCACTGCCGCGCACAACGTGGTTTTGGCCGCATAGGCCAGACCCCACTTCCAACCTCCTGAGTGCAGTCAGTCTTTGCCTGTCAACATTCACTCTTCTAACAGTAGGGTTTGAATTTTCAGTCCTCAGCTAGACCATCCAAGAGGAATTATTTAGAGATGGTGCCTAGGAGCCTAGATCATCAGTGACATTCAGGGGACGTCTTGCGCTGAGGCGCCACTTTTAGTCAGGCCCAGCATCTTATATCCTACACCCATCTCAGAGTTGCTGCTATCCGCGGCTGCTCTGACTTACCCTCTGTGCCGCTGGACTGCTATGTTTTCTGCCAGAACTGCTGGGGGAGCTAGGGATTCCAACGACCGTGGAGCGGCGACTGTGGCCTGCGTGGGAGATGAGCGCCGTGGCTGTGGGCCCGACACCATCCGTGGCAACACTTGATGCTGCAAGCAGCCGGGCACGGGGGGGACTGTTGGTGTGCCCTTGTGGGGCTCCCTGCCCTAGTCTAGTGGTGAGGCGAGGTGACCCATCGTGGCTTCGGCTGGAGACATCAGCCAGCAGTACGCAGTAGGCATAGCTTGTGCAACTTGACTGGCGGATGACGCGGCTGTGGGCCCGGACATTATCCGAGGCCCGACCCAGCATGTGACGGCCTGGAGGACTGCTGGCGCACCCCTGAGGGGCTCCCTGCCCTAGAATGGAGATGAGGCCACGACGGTGTGTTGAGAGGAGTGAACAACTGTATTCCAGGGCCCTGGTTCTGATGCAGCGATAGTGGGAGGCATTGCCTTCCCAGTGGCGTGAAATCTAAAGACCACACTGCCACTCTCACCATAGGCTACAAGGGACCCCTGGAGGCTAAGGGGAGCCCTGAGGGATCAGCCATATTCTGCACAATGCGCACTATCCTCTGGGGCCAGTGAGTGCACCCAAGTAGTGTAGTCCTTGGTGGGGTCCCAGAGCACTGGGGGCCTGGTGATCCTGGGAAGGGAATGGAGGTCCAGATTTTTTTTTATTTTTTTTTATTTTTTTTTATTTTATTTATGCGTTTTTATATAGCGCGGACTTTACCCGAAGGTGTCAGAGCGCTTCACAATAGGAATAGTCACATTACATGAGGAGAAAATTACAAGTGGGCATGTTACAAAAGCAAACGTTACATTACATGAGGAAAAAGTGACAATTGTGCATATTACAAAAGCAAACAAGATACAAGAAGAGGTAGCAAATGATACGTTACAAGAGGAAAAAGTGACAAGTGTGAATGATACATAAGATACAAAATACAAAAAGAGGTATAATACTGCAATAAGTGGCAGTCACTCAGAACACACTGGGAAGGCACTTCTATAGGCATGGAGTACAGAATTTCCTATAGTGGAAGAACTTCCTTGAGGGAGTAGAGAGGGCGTGAGTTAGATTTGGAGGTGTCTTTGAAGAAGAAGAAATTTGAGGTCAGTTTTGAAGGACCGGGAAGAGGTGGTGGTCCGGAGCTGAGGTGGAATTGGATTGGCCCTTTAGGTAACTGAGAGTGAGCTGCGGCAGCCGGCCGGGACTCGCTGTTTACAAATATGGCCACTACCTTTAACTAGGGGTGGGCGGAGCTCGCCGAGTTGCACTATGCGGAATTCCATGGAGTTGCACAAAAACTCCATGGAATTCCACGGAGTTCCGTGAGGGGGAGGAGTTGCTCCTCTCGCCCACCCCTACTCTCTTCATGTCCCCACCTCCAATGTTTCTCTTGACAACTACCCTCCCTAAGGCCAACTGCCCCGCACCACTTCGGCATACCGTGTTGTACTTTCTGGCAAGTGCAGTTCTTTGCGGCAGAGCTCACACGGAGCCAGAAGCTCGAGCCAGTGTATGGTCAGGTGACGGATGTGAGGCAGTGTTGTTGCGAAGGGCGGGTTCTCTGTGGAGGTGGTTGCTGCCAGCGGAGGAGCTACAGTGAGCTGAGCCACTGTAGGACTTGGGTGGCAGCACCACACACACTGATACAGACAGGGGGACAGGCACAGGAGGACCTGCCATTGGGAGGAGCCGGGGCAAGAGGTGTCTGGTAGTGCTGGAGCCTGGCCCTCTGTCCCCGCATGGAGGTGGTGGTGCGTGGCCAGGGGGGCAAAGTGAGGGCGACTGAAGCTTCACAGTTACGGCGGCACCCAGGGAGGAATCAAAATGTCTTCCAGAGCCGCCTCCAGCAAGGTGAGTGCCCGGGGCAGTGAGGGGCGTGGGCAGAGGCCCTGCGCTCTCCAGCTCACCATGGCTACCTGACACACACACACACACACACTGCAGGTGGTTGCTCTTATTCCAGCTGACAGTCATGCATTCACAGAGCTGCATTTACTGCACAGGGGTATGAATATTTTAGAACAATATTTGTATTATTCAATGGTTTGGCATCTCTTCTTTTTACCTGCGAGCCCACCGCCTCCGCCCTCGCCTTGGCCCTTTCTGCACTGCAGGATGAAGTACGGGGTTGGCCCTTTCTGTGAACCACAGGGCGTTCGCCAACGGCACCTCCTCGGGATTCGCCCACATTTTTCAGGGGTACAGTAACGATCAACAAAGGGCGCTGCTTCTTGTGTCAGAGAGACACCCTCATCAGCACCAGTCTCACTCAGCTTGAAATAAACAGAAGCAATGCCGCAGGTGCCGAGCATCTTCTGTGTGACCCCAAACACAGCAGCAAGGCGCTCAACGACGCTGGTGGAGGGACGCTGTGTGTACCAAGGAAGCCGCTGGGATCGCAGGAAGCAGAGGGAGGCGGGGCCAGGCTGCAAACACAGTGACATCAGCTCAGCAGTGGCAGCACGAGGAGTGGAGAAGGAGGCGGACAAGAGAGCAGAGTAAGGCTAGGTGTAATGGTGGGCGGTGGGGGCAAACTCTGCGACGCAGCGGAATCTGAGTTTTTTGCTGAACTCCGCACTCCGAGCAGAGCGTGGAGTCGCAAAATTCCGCAAACTGCGTCCTTTCAGAGTAGACACCCGCCCACCCCTACCTTTAACACTTTAACCTGGAATATTCGTGGTATGGCGATCCCTGCCAGAAGACACCGAATATATGCCTATCTCCATTGCAGACATATTCACTTTAGTTGTCTTCAAGAGACACACCTGACCATGGGGAGCTTGACAAAGTTAGTAGGAGCTGCAGTGGGCAGGTATACGGAGCTGGATATTCAGCATACGCCCGGGGGTTCCTTATATGGGTTGCTCTAGAGGTACCCTTTGTGAAAACTAGGGTTCTAGCTGATAGGGAGGACCGTTATGTGACCCTAAACGGGACCCTGAATGGGCACTGCTTTTCCATGGTGTCTCTCTATGCACCAAATACCTCACAGTGTAAGTTCTTGGATACTCTTTCACCATCCACGTTACTTGATCCACAGGCCCTGGGTTGTGGGCAGGAGATTTTAAGTCCATACATGACACAGATCTGAACCATTCTGTACCCCTACTACCAGGCACAAAGGGTATACAGGCAATGAAACACTTCCAGCAGTGGTCCAGGTTGTCCAACTTACACGATATCTGTTGCGTAGGACACCCTGGGGAAGCGGAGTATTCATACTACGTGCTGGGACATCAGGTTCACACTAGGCTGGACTATCTCTTTTGCAATACAGAATGCTGGCCCTTCATACGTAGTTCCAAATACCAGGGCAAAGCCTTATTTGACCACAATTCATTTAAGGTCACGTTCCAGTGGGGAGGGACACGGATCTGTATCCCGACATGGTGGCTTCAAACGAATGAATTGCATGACATGGTACACAGAGACACTATCTCTATACGCCTCTCCCAATACTTTGCGGAGAATAAAGGGTCAGTCGGTTCCCACGTGCTTGAGTGGGACGCCATGTAAGGGGTTATGAGAGGGCATTGCATAAGCATGACATGGGGAGTTAAGGCATCTCTCACTTGTAGTGTGCTTACCTTGGAGGCATGCCTGCGGACTACGGAGCTTGAGGCGGTGTCTGTACCTGCCATGCGCCCACGTCTAATGGCCTTGCATCGTCAATACCGTGAGACGGTAAAGAGACTCTGTGACTTTGATTATAAAACCTCCTTAGCCCGCCAACATGCTGATAGTAATAAGCCAGGTCAAACGCTGGCATGGTTGTTGCAATCAGAGATTCCCAGGACCGTGATAGGCGCCATACATGACAACACAGGTCACGCGGTGAATATTCAGGCAGACATTAATAAAGTGTTCACTCAGTATTATGAGCTACTATACTGTACCACTCCCCTCCCCCATGTGCCCCTCCTTGGTGCAAGTGCAGAACTACTTGCGAGCGGGGATGCTTCCCGGCTTGACCACAATACAACTGCTGGACTTGGAGCAACCTCTCCAGATAGAGGAGATCAACCTGGCATTTCGGCAGATAGCACGCGGTAAGACCCTGGGCATGGATGGGTGTCCCGTGGAGTACTATGCAACCTTTGGGGCTACCCTTGATCCTAGGCTGCTGGAAGTCTATTGAGAAGCGCATCACCAGGACATTCTCCCAGAGTCTCTCTGTGAGGCCCTCATAGAAGTGCTTTGGAAGCCGGGCAGGGACCCCCTTGAAGTCAGTTTATTGACTATAAAATATTGAGTAAGGTTCTCACAAATAGGCTGCTTCTGATGCTTGGCTCCCTTGTCCATTCGGACCAATGTGGGTTTGTGCCTCAAAGAGCGACACACTCCAACATGCGGCATCTATGTCATATCATGGATGTGATGTCCAGAGGGGCTGACCTTCCGGTGGCGTTTTCCCTGGATTTCGAAAAAGCGTTTGATAAGCTGGGATTGGTCCTATTTGCTATAGGTGATGGGCCCTAACTTTCTTGGTTGGGTTAAGCTACTGTAGACCGCACCGCAGGCAAGAGTCCGCACCGGCCGTCATATATCGCGATCTTTTGTCATAAAGAGGGACCTGACAAGGGTATTCTCTATCTCCAGTAATTGTCGCGCTAGCTATAGAACCACTGGCTGCTATGCTGCATGCCAGAGGCATCAAGGTGTCCCTATACACCAATGGCATGTTAGTATATTTAAGAGACCATGCACGCACGCTACCGGCCCTCTTTGACTTACTTGACCTTTTTGGAGATACAGCGGGCCTCAAGGTGAATCAGGGTAAGTCATGTATTTTCCCTTTGTGCTGTGTGGAGCTTGAACACCGAGTGGTACCGGGCACCTCCTCTGGAGTTTTGAGACCTTTCATTACCTGGGCGTGAACTTTTACCACAAGCACCTGCTGGATGGGAATTATGGTAGGATCCTGACCTCGATTCGGCAATCCATACACTTTTAGACTCGACTACCCCTCTCAGCTTTGGGCAGGGCATTGATAGCAAAGATGCTAATTCTCCCAAGGCTCTTATAATTTGTTGCAGCATTGCCAGTGATTCCAACTAGATCCTTCTCCAGTAGTCTGAGGAGTCTAGAGTCTGAGCTCATCTGGGGACCCGCTCTTAAATGGCTTTTGTTTCCCATGCTTTAATGCCCAATGCTCAAAGCGGGACTTTGGGTACCAGACCTGGAGCTGTATTGTACAGCGGCGTAGTGGCCCATACGATGCCTGGCCGGAGACAGGACTAGGGAGGGTAGATTGGTTTAGGCGGACCTGGGGGGCGGGGCGCGGATGTGCTAGAGTTGCCTCTCTCACCAGGAGGTCCAACTAGAGGACTGGGTAGGCTCACAGGCGTTGCTAAGCTCATTTGGACCTGATATGGCGAAAAGCGGGGATCACCCAACTGGGTGACTTATACAGCGATGGTGCTCTGCTCTCCTTCCAGGGCCTGCAAGAACTCTACGGACTTGGAGCCAGCCTCTTTCCTACATACAATGCACTCATTGCGTCCGTTGGCAATACGTGGTCACCGGGATAGGCCTGTCCCCCCTCCCTGGCCCATGCGGCTCCTCGCCTACAGCCCATGTTTGCAGTGTATTCCTTATGCACACAATAGCGCACTACATGTTTGCTGCATATAGCAGCACCAACCAGAGGGTTTAAATGGTTACTGGTTTATTTTATTTTGATATACACATATTGGCTACTCCTCTATGGGACAGGGTGCAACTAACCCTTGAGGTGCAGACAGCTGGCTCATGAGCTTATGAACCTTGCAGTACTAACCCAGAAAGCTTCAGTAACCACATTGTTAGCTTGAAAGCGCTGGGATCTTTCAATAAAGGTCATCTGAATCAAGGGCCTCTGTGGACTTAAGTTCAAAGGAGCTTCAAGCTGTGCATTGCTTTCCTCTACGCATCAAACGCTATACAGCCCCTGCTTTTAAGTGAGTGTAGTGTGTGTGAGTCTGAAAACCAATGCGAGCACGAGTGAGCGTGAGAGTGAGAGGGGCTGAAGACGCTGATAAAGTCTTCCATATTGCCATACATAGGTGTGACGTCTCCCGTGTCAAGCCTTACACCTACACCTGACGTGCTAGAAGAATCCAGGAACGGTTAGAGAGGAAAACCACTACACACCGTAGGCCGTCTTTATTATTTTGTCCCAACCCCCGTTCCCTTTGGCACACTTTCTGGGAAGCAGTCTAGCTGTTCTCCTTGGAGAGCGTAATTGGGAGTGGTCGGACTGTCCTCGATATTGCTCTAAATGGCCAACCAAAACAATAGCCCCAACAGGAGACAGGAGGACAACAAAGGCAAAAGGAAAAACTGAGGCTGTTGGGGAGGACAGTGGTAAGCTATTACAAGCTCACGATGGATGGTCATATCCCTCTAACCCACAACAATGGCAATATGGCAGAGGAGACAATACGTTGCTGTACTGCCATATTGCTCTACAATTTTTCGGTTCTACCTCAAAAGATGTAGTGGTGCCGCCGTACCAGGAGCAGGTACTGGTGGAGGGACAGATTTACCGGGTTTTGGTGGAAGGGCAGATGGAATAGAGGAAGCAGAAGGAGCTACTGTGAGGACAGATTCAACAAGTGGTGGTGGAGGTGCTGATGCAGCAGAAGAAGTTGAAGGTGTTAAAGTAACTGAAGAAGTGGCCACTGCCGATGTTCTTGCTTCGGCCTCTTCTGTCCCCTGATGCTTTCTTTCCACATGCACCAACCTGGTGGAATGAATTGCCTGTAGGTGTTTTCTCATTCCCGTGGTACTGAATGAGTACTATTTAATATTCCCACATGAAATAACTTTGTCATATAGGTTGCATGTAAAAGTGTTTGGAGGTGTGCGAGTTATAGTTAGTGTTGGGTGGGGTACAAATTCTAACTTTAAGTTATATCTATAACTTTTGAATTTCTAAGCTTTGTGTAGTTTACATTGGTTTTGTATAGAAATATTAAGTTTTCCTAACTATATTTAGTCTTAAACCTTTGTTTTTCTCATATCGCCACTCGGTAGCTAAACTTGGTATTGTGTTTCCAGAGGAAATGCCTTTTTTGTGTTGCTAATAACTTTAGCATCATTTGATGAATCTCCTCTTAACTTTCCAAAAAGTGCTACTTCTTGACTAGTTTGCACATGAAAAGTTTCTGGGTGCTCTGCCAAGCGTGGGCCAAGAACAAAGGGGGTCCCAAAACACTTTTTCCCCATTCATTTATTTACCAAAGTACCTTTTGACCCAGCTACAGCCCAAACCGCTGAGCAGATTGACACCAACTTTGACAGAAAGCTAGATCTTGGTCCAGAAAGAGTTCTTTTTGTCATTTGGTGTAAATCCATTCAGTAGCTTTTGAGCAATTATTGCTGAAAACCTTTGAATATTTCACGCTGCGTAGGATCCGTGAAGCCGACAGATCTCGTTTTGAGATCTGATTGGCTGCCACCACATCAACTTAGAAGTGGTGGCAGCCCGAGCCCTAAAAAAATGCAAATAAGGACATATGGGGCAGGGTAGGGATACACTGACCCCTTAGGCCTGGTGTTGGGTTCCGAGCTCCGCAAATCCACAGTAAAAATAAAAATATAAAACAAGCGTGTGTTTCTAGTAAATCCCCCTGGGGTGGGGTAGTGCCCGGGGGGGGGCACATTTGTATTCATATTGGGGAGGAGGCGAGCAGCCCATCTCCCTGGCCTCTGAAAGGCCTCAGGGACCCCATACCCCAGGGCTGAGATAAAAAAAGAAGGAAGGGGGCGCGTTGTCTCCCCCCTGGAGACTGATTACTTCCCTGAGACCCAATTCCCTGGGGCGAGTAAATGAATATAGGGAGGGGGGTACATGGCCCCCCTCCCTGAGCCTAAAAGACCCTGAGGACCCCATCCATTGGGGCTGAAAAGCTGCCATGCGCATGCAAAGTCTGTAAAGTGAATCTTGGTATACGTTATACACAGACTTTTAAATCCAAGCAAACCAAGAGTCTAGAGTATAGTCAAACAATTAATATGTATTTGCTGAATTGTAAGTCAATTTCAAAGCGAAACACAGAGATACATATGTTCATAGTAGACTATAGTCCTGATATGATGTTTTTGACAGAGACTCGGTTAACAGAGGATTCAGTGCCCGATGTAGTAATGGCCCTCCCCCCGGGATATATGATAGCTAACCTTAATCGGGAAGGCAAAAGAGGGGGTGGGGTGGCAGTAATCCTCAAGGAAGAATGGAAAGGAATATTCAACCCTGTCAATTTGACAGGTTGAGAGAGCCTTCAATTCTCTATAGAATTTTTCACCAACCTTCCCTTTCTCTGGTCTTTTGCTGTATAGAACTCCTGGGCCGGCTTCCAAATTTGCCTCATCACTCGATGAAATAGTGGCGAATGCTGCTTAGCTAATTTTACCCTTTTGGGCAATTTTAATATTCATTTTGATTAAACAAATTGCGAGGTAGCCATTAGGCTAGGCCAGGATTTAGAGGCTTTACAATTAAAATAAATTGCTGAGGGTCCGACCCATAGTCATGGTCATTTACTAGACCCATTTTTCTCCAACCTCTCAAATCTCAGTACTGAAGACGCTATTCCTATTCCTTGGTCAGATCATTTTATAGTCCCAATTAAGCTTGAAGTGGCTAATATGAGCTCGAAAAGGCCTGTGCAACATAAGCCTAGAAGACCCTGGTCAAGACTGGATAGCAGGGAGTGGGTGAAGGTGATAACCGAATCTGTACCCACTTTGACAGGTGACATTATGGAGAGGTACAACACGTTGGAAAGCTGGTAGAACAAATACGCGGCTCCTTTATAAAGCTTCTAAAGGGAATCAAACTAAAAGAAGTGCCCATATTACTCTGTGGAGCTTTCCATAATGAAAAGACATACTAAGAAAAAGGAAAGGAAATGGAGAAAGAAATATCATGATGCTAGTAAAATCAGCTACAGAATAACTATGAAAGAATACAAGTGTTTGGTAAAAGAAGCAAGAACTACTTTTTTAAGGAAAAATTAGATGCCTCTCCAAACTCTACGTGAGAGCTATTTAAGATAGTGATTTCTCTAATGAAGCCCCCTATAGTTCTACGAACTGCCCCTCATTGACAAGAGAGGTTCAATAGGCTTGCAGAATTCTTTCAAAATAAATCTTTGAACATTCTCAACTCACTTCCAGTATTGCCTGCAGTTTCAGATACAGGAAGAAAAAATGGGAGCTAGAAAATGGTCCTACGTTTACTTCTTTTCTGGCACTGGATCGTGAATCCCTGGAGGCAATTCTTAAATCTATTAAGTCTGGGTCTCCACTAGACCCTCTTCCTCCAGATGTGCTTTTAAAAGGTGTACTCATACTTATCACCATGTTAATGGATGTGAGGAATCTCTCGCTGGAGAGCAGTAAGATTCCCATGGCCTGGAAACTGGCAGTAGTTAAACATCTCTTAAGAAAACCTACAGCCAACCACTCTTCACTAGAAAATTACAAACCTATTTCTCTTATCCCAGTGGCAGGCATAGTCCTAGAAAAGCATGTTAATAGATATCTTTCTACTTATCTAGAAGTCCATAACATCTTGGACCCTACACAAACAGGTTTTAGAAAGAGGAGCAGTACTGAGATTGCTTTACTTGTGGCCACTGAAGAGTTAAGGAGGATTCTGGATAGGGGGTTGTACTGCTGCCTTGATCATGTTAGATCTATGTGCGGCATTTGATACCGTTTCTCACACCACTCTTATACAGAAGTTAAATGAAGTGGGAATCGAGGACAGTGCTTTAAACTGGCTGACAGCCTTTTTGGCAGACAAAAGTCTTATGGTATGTGAGGGAGTCTTTTCCTTTTTTTTTTTTTTTAAACATACTTTATTAACGTTCTGGTCATATACAATACATTATTCCTTTATACAGTACCGTATTTCTGTTATAACAGTTCGCTTGTTGTCATACAAAGAATTAGCATATAATATACTGTAAGTTATCATATGTATCCTCTATTTCTTTGCTGTACATAGAGCCTCTACATTCTAACAGTGCTCCATCTCTTTAATATGGCCATCTATATATGTGGGTTCATGAAAACAACACAACAGAGTATATAGTCCATATCTTGTCCTAATATATAGACCAATTCTAATACTAAACATTCCCCTCCCTCCCCCAAATGAACTCAATAATTGCTTTATATATCACAATAGCAGTCAACAGCAGCAAATTTCTCAATTACTGGTGATGGCAGAGTAGTTATAATATACTTCTGGTACATTTACTTGATGCATCCTGATTATGCTAGCACTAGACAACTTGTCCCAACTATTATCACGGGTTACTATCCATCTTGTATAAGTGTATCGATGTCTATCGCTGTGTATTCCTCCAACATAATATTCCATTCAAGTGAAATAGGTTTTTTACGTAGACCCCGTTTTTCCTCCCTTTGTAACTTTATACTTTCAGCTCTGCCCCACCTGATTACCTCGTTGTACCAGTCCATGATTGATGGTGGCTTTCTTGCCTTCCAATGCATTGTTATCGTTCTTTTAGCAAGTATCAACAGTAGATTAAGGAAGCGTGCTCTGGGGTTTCCACTTTTAGCTTTTATATTCATACCTAACAGACAGCATTCTAACGTATCTCTCTCCCTCCCTGGCGTCAGTGTATTACATATTTTGTGTATTGTGGACCAGTACTGTGTGAGTCTCGGACATGACCATAGCATATGAAGTAAAGTAGCTTCCGGTTCCTGACAGCGGGGACACACATCTGCCACGTCTGTAAACATGACACTTAATCTGTGAGGAGACAGATATGCCCGATGTAAAATCATTAGTTGAATAAACTTAAACTTCGAATTACGAGACACCTTTCTGGGGTATTCAAGTATTACCTTCCATTCCTTGTCCGTGAATTCCCTACCCATGTCAGTGCTCCATTTGTCTCTAAGGTTATGTAGTTTTATTGCAGTGTGTGATTTAATTCCATGTGCTAACCATTTCGTGAGATGACCACCATTTCCCATTAGGTACTGCATGTGCACCAACTCATGTGTCGGGGGTTCAGTGCCAGTTGGTGCCCAAGTATCACGGACAAATCGCGATATATGTGCATGCGTCAGGAATAGTGAACTGGGCACCCCCTGTTCTCTTACAAAGGTAGCATGATCTAGTAGCATACCATCTACAAATAGCATTCCTACTGTATCCACACCCGCTTCCAACCAGACCGAGATGCGTCTTAGCGTCACTACCTCCAGTTGTAAGGGAATACCCATCAGTGGTATGTTGGGGGCGTACGGGGTTTGTTGTTTAGTATATCGTAATGCTTTCCTCCAATACATTAGAGCCACTTTTAGCAGCGGAGGTGTGTTCAATGGTATCTTACTATTTGGTAGAAGGAGCGTGTGGAGCTTGCCCTGACTCCACTCCCTCTGTGACATGCCTATTTCTTGCAGATTTCGGCCCGCTATCCAGTAAGCCATCCACTGCAGCTGGCTAGCGTAACAGTATGTCTTAAAGTCTGGAACTCCCATTCCTCCGCTCTTAGTATCTAGTTGGAGTTTTGACAGTCCTATTCTGCGCCTACCAGGGCCCCAGATTAATTCTACTAGTAAGGTGTCTATCCTTTTGAAGATGTGTATTGGGAAGAGTATAGGTATGTTAGTAAAATAATAAAGCAGTCTGGGGAGCATCACCATTTTGGTGATCGTTATCCTACCCGCCACTGACAGAGGTAGTGATGTCCAGAACCGTATTTGTGATCGTAGTGTGTTGATCGCACGGGATAAATTGCCATCTATCATATTCTCCAAATCTCTATAAATTTGAATTCCTAAGTATTTAAAGGTGTCTGTTGCTATTTGAAATATCCATGGGCCAAAGTGCAGTGGGTCAGGCGATGCATGAGCCGTGAATGTATATGCATAAGATTTATTGTCATTGATAGAGAGCCCAGACAAATACTGAAACTTCTGAAATACATCCAAGAGAGGTGTGTGATCCCCTTTGAGGTCTTCAAGGTATAATATAATATCGTCCGCGTAGGCCGAAACAATGTGAGTTTCATTACCTGTATGAATCCCATGTTGTGGCGCCAGTGTACGATGAGGGAGTCTTGTCCTCTGATGTTTTTTCACTTACCTGCGGGGTGCCTCAGGGATCCTCCCTGAGCTCCACGCTTTTTAATATTTATGTCCGCCCCCTTGCAGAGATCATTCGTTCATTTGGCCTGGACCTGGTATTGTATCCAGACGACACGCAAATTATTATGGCACTCAATCCCATTGCCAATCATGCCCAGCCCCAGCTTGGCCAATGCTTAACGAAGGTCACTGAATGAATGGCTGTTAACTCACTTAAATTTACTGGCGAAAAGACAGGAGTTATGATTATGGGAAACAACTCCTCAAAATGGTTAGAAATTGGTTTTCCAGAGCAGTTAGGTGATCATCCCAAACCAACACAGGCCTTAAAGAACTTGGGATTCTGGAGTGATGACAGACAATATGGAAATCCAGGCCCGCAAACTTTCAGGAGTTTGCTTTAGCATCCTTAGATCTTTGAAGAAATGTCTTCAGTGGCTTCCTCAGCCTACGAAGAGAGTGGTGGTGCAGCGTCTGTTCGTTCTAGGCTGGACTATGGGAACACCCTGTACATTGGAAGTCCTAAGTATGTAATTAAAAGATTGAAGGTAGTCCAGAATGCCGCCGCTAGAATTTTATGCAAAATACCCAAATATCAGTCAGCGAGCCCGGCGTTGGCAGCCCTACATTGGCTGCCCATACAAAAGAGGATTCAATTCAAAGCCCTGTTTATAGCCCACAAGATAATTTATAGCAACTGCCCTCCGATTATCTCAAAATTGATCTCGCCTTATTCTCCCACACGAACACTTGTTCAGTTTCTCTGAAAGTCCCTGTGATCAGAAGAGCAAGATATGGGGACCGTTCTTTTTCTTGTTGTGTACCTAAACTGTGGAATGGCCTTCCTATATTCCTGAAATTTGAACAGTCAGAAGTAAAGTTCTGGAAACTATTAAAAACATATCGATTCTAGATAGGTAACTTGTGCTGTCTTGGTGAGTTAGCACTGGGAAAAATTGACAAAGTAGCCATGCGCTCTACAAAAACTAAGCAGAATAAAATGTAATTAAAAGGGTAGGGGCCCACATAGCCCCCTTTCCCTAGACTTAAAAAGGCCCTGGGAACCCCAAATTATTATGCTCCAGTTCTCTTAGTTTCAATCAGTTCAAACGTTCCTTTAAAGTGTTTCCAAAAATTAGGCTCATATAATAAGTTCAGCTCTTACTTGCAATGGGTACCGTTATGCCTTTTCACGTTGTTCTTCTTTCTTTACAGCATACCTCATAAGCAGAACGAAGACTGAAGATCGAGTTGCTGATGCCTAGGAGAATACGACCGGAGCAGCAGGAAAACAGGTAAGCGTCCCATGCGCGCACTCCAAGAATACGGAAGGCTAAGCACCTTCCAGAACACGGGTGTGGCATTAAATACTCATGCCACACCCAAGATGGCGGCCGCTGCGTTCTGAAGGCGGGTTTGACGTTCTGACCTCATAGCCTGCCAATGCGCATGCACAAAAACCAGCAAGTTGCATAAAGGTCAACAAATACTGGCTATATATATATATATATATATATATAGCAAACCAGTTCCCATCAGATCGTGCCGAACTCACAGCCGGTGCTCCTGCTGCGTGAGGAAGGGACTCACGAAATATATACACTCTCAGGGCCCGATTCACAGAACTAACTTAAGACAAAATCCTAAACTTACTACCATTTTGGTATTCACAGAAGGCACTTACTCATTTTGGTATTCACAGAAGGCACTTACTCATTTTGGTATTCACAGAAGGCACTTACTTACTCATTTTGAGTAACTTACACATTTTGAGTAACTTACTCATTTTGGTATTCACAGAAGGCACTTACTCATTGATGAGTAAGTGCCTTCTGTGAATACCAAAATGAGTAAGTTACTCAAAATGAGTAAGTTACTCATTTTGGTATTCACAGAAGGCACTTACTCATCAATGAGTAAGTGCCTTTTGTGAATACCAAAATGGTAGTAAGTTTAGGATTTTGTCTTAAGTTAGTTCTGTGAATCGGGCCCTTAGAAATTGCAGGTCACTCACGGGGTAAGCTGGTAACTTCTTTAATTCAAGCAGACGCGTTTCGGCTACATTGCCTTCCTCAATGCTTTTTAATTAAAAAACAAAGTGCCACACACAATTTCGAGTCTTTAAAAATTCACGGCATTACTCCCATTGGAGGATCTCTCATGGTGAACAGCGACGAAGGACTGGAGCTATCCTTTACTGGTTGTTTAACTCTCTGGCCACCATATTTGCATGCTAATCCTCCGATGGAATTTCCTATAGCAGCCCCTGTATATCTCCTCTATAGGTGGATACAGAGTCAAATTGCCCAATAGTTAATTGCCCCTCAATTGGCATAAAAACATACAGGAACTGCTAATAATATCCACGCTTGCAGCGGCTTCATAGACGCAGTCCTGTCGCTCCATGTTGTGTGTGAGTTACCCCTCACTTGCCGCATACTTGGAAATCAGCCTGTGGGTGTCAGTTCAATAACTGAGCAACCCTGAGTTAAATACCTCATAGCCATGGGGGACAAGGCTCTTTTCCATGTGGCGGTTCCAGCACTTTTGTGTAAACACAGCAAACCAGCTCCCATCAGATTGTGCCGAACTCACAGCGGGTGCTCCTGCTGTGTGAGGAAGGGACTCACGAAATATATAGACTCCCAGAAATTGCAGGTCACTCACGGGGTAAGCTGGTAACTTCTTTAATTCAAGCAGATGCGTTTTGGCCACATTGCCTTCCTCAATGCTTTTTAATTAAAAAACGAAGTGCCACACACAATTTTGAGTCTTTGAAAATTCACAGCATTTCTCCCATTGGAGGATCTATCATGGTGAACAGCGACGAAGGAAGGCAGCTATCCTTTACTGGATATTTAACTCTCTGGCCGCCATATTTGCGTGCTAATCCTCCAATGGAATTTCCTATAGCAGCCCCGGTATATCTCCTCTATAGGTTGATACAGAGTCCAATTGCCCGATAGTTCATTGCCCCTCAATTGCCATAAAAACATACAGGAACTGCTAATAATATCCACGCTTACAGCTGCTTCATAGACGCAGTCCTGTCACTCCATGTTGTGTGTGAGTTTCCCCTCGCTTGCCGCATACTTGGAAATCAGCCTGTGGATAATATGCAAATGATAAATTGTAGCCACATTGTATATATGCAAATATTTGTTAAGTACAAAGGGAATATATACCAAGATGGAGCGTTCCGTTACACAGGAAACTGAGGGATGGAATCCATGCTCTTGTCGATCTCCAGGTAAACAACCTATGTGAGGATGCATATAATGATGCTGCTATTGGAGCGGCTGTTAACATTGAGAAAGGCGACAGCTGAAACGCATTTGTTGCATATTATCCATTAAAGATCTGGATTGATTTATCCCCGTAAGTGCTGAACTCTTTGTTGGAGCGGTGATATATATATATATATATATATATATATATATATATATATATATATATATATATATATATATATGTATTTGTGTGTGTGTGTACATTTTGGCCCTGGTAGGTGGGTCCCCAGGGCCTGAAGTCAACCCTGCGTCACACATGCCAAAGGCTGTGCGCACCGTGGAGTTGGCTGCCTCCGAGCGGGTTGGCTAAAGGGCCTGGCCGCAGGCCTTCCCATGTGGCCAACCCCTGGGTTTACATGCCTACGGAAGGGGATTGGCTTTACATATGGTAATAATATATCACTTTATGTAAAAAATAAAACTAGAAATTTGCTGAAACAAAACAAAGGTAAAAGTAACGTGTCAGGCGTTGCTTTTATTCATTTCAGGTTGGTTTGTTTGGTATTTTACCAATTTAAACCTGTAATACTGTGCCTGGATTGGTAAAAGGCTTTTGTCATTTTATAGCTCGGCATGGATAGAATTGTGCTAGTCCTATGCTTAAAAACTTTGCTGTAGAAATGGCAAAAGACTTTGTCCCTTTCTATCTCGGCGTGGATGGCACTGTGCTAATCCTACGCTTAAAGACTTTGATAGAAAAGCAGACATTTGTGGTGAGCAAATTTAGAGTGTCGCTGGTGTTGAGGGTGCTCTATACAGGAGCTGATTTCCACCCAAACATGAGTACCACCCAGAGTTCGCTGCTTCTTTTTTGCATATATATGTATATAAAAAAGCAAAAGAAGGCGAGAGTGAAGAAAGAAGCAACAAGCCTGGTGTGGGAACAAGAGGCCAGATCACCAAGCAGAAACAATGAAGAATGAAAACCAACAGCTCACGGTAATCAATCTATCTGATAGAGAGATTTCCCCAATTGAAGAACAAGTATTGAAATTAGGTCTAACATTCTATCCTGAAACCAAACTTCATTATGCACAAACACGTGTTGATTTGTACAAGTTTGTACGCAAATTAAAGTTGCATAAGGTACACGCACTCCGACAGAAACACACACAACAGGCAATGTCTACTGACCAAAATACATCCAGATCACCGCTTGCCATATCAGATATCAACACCTTACATACGCTCATTGAAATGGGTGAACCAATAGAAATAGATACACCCAACTTAAGCAGGGCCCCGTTTGACACCCAAACACGTAATGAGATACCAACCCTGTTTGAAATTGACACTGGGGAGGCCGGAGATACTAAGTTTAGGGCACCCTCAAAATTTGTTCCCCAAATAGCGAGAGACAACATAGACATCTTTAATGATATGGTAACACAAGACATACTGACCCTATCACAACAACCATGCAAAAGCAGGAACCTATTTAGAGAACAATGGGAAGCAGTAAATGCCTTACAAAAAGATGACAATGTAATTATCAAACCTTTCGACAAAGGAGGTAACATTGTTCTTTGGCAAAGGGACAGTTACGTTAGTGAGGCGCTTCGCCAATTGAATAACAAAACCTGCTATGCGAGAGTAGATCCAACATACACAAAGACACTACAAGAGAGGTATACTAATATGCTGCGTAATTGGCATGAACAACAATTACTCAATTGGGACAAGCTCCAATTCCTTAAAAATGAGACACCAGTAATACCCACACTCTACCTCCTACCCAAGATCCACAAGAACCCCACAGAACCAGGGCGTCCTATTGTATCTTCTAAGAATAGCATTTTTGAAAATACATCTGTGTATGTTAATCATTTTTTGTTTCCCTTTGTTAAAACGTTGAATTCATATGTCAGGGACACAAAGGACTTCTTGCAAAAATTGAAAATGTGTTTTGGGGTAACAACTCATGGCTAGTAACATTAGACGTAGAAAGTCTATACACTAGCATCAGACACTACGATGGCTTGATGGCATGCAAACATTTTCTACAGACCAGAAGCATCCATCAATTAGAACACACCCATATGATCTTACAAATGATCGAGATCTGTCTCACTGAAAATGTCTTTTTGTTTAATCAACAACTTTATAGACAGATACAGGGAACTTCCATGGGTACTTGCTTCGCCCCAAGCTACGCCAATCTCTTGGTAGGCTGGTGGGAAAAGCAGGTACTCTGGAACAAGAACTCGAAAAATGGACCAAGAATGTCAGTATATGGCTTAGGTATATTGACAACATTTTCTTTGTTTGGGATGGTCAAGAAAAAGATTTGGATGAATTTTTGGGAAAATTAAATGAGAACAAACTTAACCTCAGATTTACCATCCAAAAAAGCCAGAGTAGCATAGTGTTCCTTGATCTGAAACTGAATGCAAGTGAAGGCATTCTAACATCAGAATTACACAGAAAAACCACTGCAGGGAACTCCATTCTGCACGCCGCAAGTTGCCACCCACCTAATCTTAAGTGGAGCATCCCCTTCAGTGAGTTCCTTAGGGCCAGAAGATACTGTAGCTCTGATGAGTACTATGAAAATACCCAAAAAAGTATGACAGAGCGACTTAAAGTCAGAAACTACCCTACTAAGGCGCTACGAACGGCAGAACAGAGAGTCTCCCAGATCAGCAGAGCTGAAGTCCTACACAAACCATCGAAAAAAGCTAACAAAGAAGAAGAAGGGAAACATTCCATCAGATTCATTACCAAGTATAACAGCCAAGCAGGCAACTTAAAGAGAATTCTCAAACAAAGATGGGATATTTTAAAACTAGATCCCATTCTGAAAGAAGTGGTAGGTTAGGCTCCCTCCATCACTTTTCAGAAAAATGTGTCTCTCAAAGACATGCTTGTACAAAGCCATCTAACACCTCGAAAAACCAATTGGTTAGGACAAAACAAAGGGTTCTATACTTGCGGACGTTGCAAAGCGTGCAAACACAGCAACAACGTCAAAGAAGTAACATTGTCACGTACAACCCAGAAGTGGCGGATCCCTAAGCTAATCAACTGCAACACTGATTTTGTTGTTTATGCTATCATCTGTCCTTGTGGTAAATGGTACATTGGGTCGACCACATTCCCAGTAAAGAAACGCATACTTGAGCATTTGAGGGCAATCCCTAACAATGATCGTACATACAGCACAGCTAAACACTTCCAAGAAATGCATCAGAGTGACTGGACCAAAGCCAAATTTTTTGGCTTAGACACAGTACTGAAACATCCCAGGGGTGGCGACCGAGTGTCCGCCCTCAGGAAGATGGAATCAGTTTTCATTCTGAAGGCAGGTTCTGTTTTCCCTGAAAGGATGAATAATGATGAGAAACTACATTCACATTTGGAACACTGAAACGTATCAATCATCAGGTAGCCACTCAGCCCTATTGATCAGCTTCTGGTCTTTTTTAGCAAAGTTCTCAGGTAACCGTAGCTCAATATGCACTGTCAATTACTATCACCCCCATTAACCCAATCTTTTGCTTTTTTATCATTTCTGGTGTGCTTCTTTGTATACTGCTTTATAAACTTATACCTAAATTCATGTCATTTTTTCATGCAGGCCAATTCTAATGGCATAGACGGATCATTGAATAAGTCACTTTTAAAATACGAGCACCGGAGAACGAGTATGTTAGCATGTAACGGTCGTCGCTCCTTGATCAAACCGAAATCTTGTTGGGTAATTGATCAACTCTGGTACTATACCGCAATGTCTCTAAATCAGCATACACATTGATGAAATAAATATATTTCAAATGCAGTTGCAAATAAACGCAAAAAGAACACAATTATGATTCTACTGTATGTTATATTTTCAAATCTGTTTATGACGTACGAATTGAATCTTGCTAAGATACCAATTTCTTGTAAAAAGGTACTATACCTATATTGCCTGCAAACGACTATGAATTCTTGTACATTATATATAAAGAATTGCAATAAAATTTAAAAAAATTGAACTGCACACCTTATTCTCTGTTTCAAATTAAAAAAATTAAAAAATGAAATGCACTTGGGTGATCAGTAGCAATGCATTCAGTTGTTGAGCACGTAATGATCAATTCAAAAAACTTTATTAAAAATCGACATACTATATGTCAATAACATAAAACAACTATACAATGTATGGCCATTACAAAGGTACTAGAGAAACTTTTTACTTTTACTCTCATTTTTACTTTTTAAATTTAAAAATGTAAAAAATTAATTTTCACTTTCATTACTGCACTTTAGCACTTGTATAAAAATTTGCACTTTTTTCTATGTCTATTGAACATTCCGTCATGTTGGACGGGTTTAACAGACCGCAGCTGTAACACAAGGTCATGTGACCAAGACCCCGTGTGAGGTCGAAACACATCTTGTTTCTCTGCTGAATAAATATTCATTAAGCATTCAAAACCGGGGTGGCTCCTTCCTTACCTGGCTTACTGGAGAGGATCTTTGATATATATATATATATATATATATATATATATATATATATATATATATATAAATATATATATATATATATATATATATATATATATATATATATATGTTTGCTTAAGTTCGAGTAAAGCGATCACTCAGAGTATGCTGACACCAGTGGTTGTTTATTGCAGGTTACGCGTTTCGCTTGTCAAGCAAGCTTGGTCACACAGTGATTTACCGGAAGTCAAAGCAATACATAGACTGTGTAGACATTGAAAAAGGACCATTGTCCTGAGAACCACGCTATAGTAACAGGAACGTCCATTTTGTAATGTCTAGTTATCATACTTAAATAACCATTCGTCATATTTACGCAATAGTGTTACTTCATATCTTATTTGGTTGAGCGAAATCGCAATACAAAGTATAAAGTACGATAAAATGGAAATGAAACAAATGTTACATCACATTACAAACAGGTATGTTTCCTTTCTGTTGGTATTAAGCGTTAAACGATACCGGCACGCTTTTGTACACTGCAACATCATTTAAATTGTAATCATTATATAAATGGAAGGGTTCACAACACCTCCTTCATTCTCATAGTGTTGTTGACATAGGACCCATTGATTTACGAGGCATAGTGCCCATATATTTATGGTCCAACCTGTCGGTTCTCTTCCTATTCGGGTAGTGGCAAAGTGCCAGGAAATTTTAAAACAGCCTGTCAATATTAGACTCCACTTTCTGTTTAGTGTTGTTGACAGTCATGCCAGATGCTTAGTCATGATGCCCATTAATCTTCTATTCTAATCACCCGCTTACACAATACATGCTACACACTACTATGTCTATGATTCTCCCGGTATAGCAACCATACCCCTTATATGTGTTCTCCATAAGTACATTCCCTACAAGGGAATAAAGTTTTAGTTAAAAAGATTCCAGAAACACGACTGGAGAGAAACTAAGTTTCTTAATAAAACCAAAAAGAACAAAAAGTGACTCTTATCTGTATGATCAGGACCTCCACCTTTGTGATAGAAGAAAAGAAGAGAAGAAAAGGGTAGGGGTTGGTCGCAGCGAAGAATTGTCTCAAATTCTGCCCCTTCCTTTCCTCCTGTAAAAAGAAAAAAAAAAGAATACTATGAGTGATCTCACGTTCTACATTAAAATATACTAAAACCATACTAAAACCATTAAGACACTAAGTCAATGATACACAATTGTACAACTATAGTTACTCTCTATTTTGAAATTATTAATTCTAGTTTTCTACTCATATAGATGGATGCTCAGTTCTTCATCCTGATTCAGCCCTTCTGGGCTTTTCGTCTGGAGGTTGATAATATGCCATGACTCTTTTTTCCGTAAATGAAGGACTCTATTACCTCCCCTTGGTGAATGCTCAATCTGTTCTATGGCTAGAAACGACAAAAGGGAGCTATTGGAAAGATGGTATATAGCAAAATGTCTGGCTACAGGGTAATGGGGATCTTTATTTGTGATGGCCCTCATGTGCTCTAGCACCCGTTTTTTAGTTGCTAGAGTTGTACTCCCCACATATCTTTTCTTGCATGGGCATTCTAGGATGTAGATAGTGAATACTGTACCACAGGTGAGAAATTGTGTTATTTCCTTCTCCCCTGTAGGTGTCTGATAGAATTTTCTCATTGAGCTGTTTCTACAGGCTTTACAATGTCCACACGGAAAGAAGCCATGTAGATTCATTTTGGTGTTAAGACTTTTGTTTGTGATGTCACCTTTTACTAGGAAATCTCTGAGGTTCTTGCCTTTCCTATATGTGATCTGTGGTCTCCCTTGTAAAGTGTGTCCTACAATGGGGTCACTAGTGAGGATATTCCAGTTCTGTGTAAATATTTTCGCAATAGCTTTAGATTCCTTATTATATGTCATAATGACCCTCGTGATGTTCTCTCCCTCAGTAATGGGTTTATCTTTGAGCGTTTCTTTCCTTTCAGTTTTATCAATTCTATTCTTGGCTCTTTTAAGTACCCATTCTGGATATCCTCTCTCACGGAATCTTTGCATTATGTTGTGTTGTTCAGTCAGGAAGCTCTCCTGTGTCAACAACACTATGAGAATGAAGGAGGTGTTGTGAACCCTTCCATTTATATAATGATTACAATTTAAATGATGTTGCAGTGTACAAAAGCGTGCCGGTATCGTTTAACGCTTAATACCAACAGAAAGGAAACATACCTGTTTGTAATGTGATGTAACATTTGTTTCATTTCCATTTTATCGTACTTTATACTTTGTATTGCGATTTCGCTCAACCAAATAAGATATGAAGTAACACTATTGCGTAAATATGACGAATGGTTATTTAAGTATGATAACTAGACATTACAAAATGGACGTTCCTGTTACTATAGCGTGGTTCTCAGGACAATGGTCCTTTTTCAATGTCTACACAGTCTATGTATTGCTTTGACTTCCGGTAAATCACTGTGTGACCAAGCTTGCTTGACAAGCGAAACGCGTAACCTGCAATAAACAACCACTGGTGTCAGCATACTCTGAGTGATCGCTTTACTCGAACTTAAGCAAACGCATTCCTGGTTGGCACTGCTCCGCCAACTTCCAGCTATCCTCTGCAAAGGGCGGGGGAAGACAGAAGGAGCTACTCTGGTAACACATTGACGGAGTCTTCCGGAGTCTTCCGGGGCCCGGCTTGAAGTGCTCAAAACTACTGGACTGTTGATTCATGTGATCACTCGAAAGATATCCAAGCCGAAGGAAAAGGAGTGAGAGCGGGAAAACTTATATTCCAAACGAAAGTGAAGAAATCCATCGGGATGCCCAGTGGACGCTGCTACTCGTGCAGGTAAGAACTCCTGTGGGTGCTACCCAGGGATACGGGGAGGGGGAGAGAGACGGGTCGAAGGACGCGTGTCCTTCTCACCTTCCACCCCGACGGTGGCATAAGGCGGAGACTGCACTAGAGACGCAGCGGGGAAAAGGGACACGGATTTTACGTATCCGGGACTACAATACCCAGAAACCACTTCGGAATTTAGATTCAAGTAGATATAACGAATCAGAACTCCGTATCTCGCACACATGAAGTCGTGTAATTGACGCATTATCTATAAAACGCAGCGAACACTGTTTCACGATCACGATTGAGAATCGACACCACAGTAGCTTTATTTATAGACAGTATTCTTAAGAAATCGTGCAATTACATTAGCACGCTGTAAAAGAAAAACGCATCGAGCAGCAGGAACCTCATATTTTGAGGGGAGGTACTGACACCAGGATACCCTCTACAGAACACGCCGTCCACACTTACTATTTACACAATTTTTAGACAGCTATACAGAAATTACGATTAATGGAGGAAGAAACAGAGAGGAGGGCGGCAGCTCTCAGCCTGTTTGCCAGAGCGCCTAATAGGGGACAAATTAGAATTGAAACCAAACCTAAGGATATTACTCTACAGGACAAATTGAAAAGGCTAGAGAAAATTAAAAAATCAGAAAATTCCAAGTGGTGGGAGGCCATCTCACTACAGGATTATATAGAAAAGGAGATGGTACTGAGGGGTCTAAGGATTTATATAACCCCTTCATATGAATCCCCCAACCCCAGGATGTTAGAAGAATGGTCAGAAAATTCAGCCAAAAGCTCGAAAAATATGTTATCAATTCTAGTGAAGTACGCATGGGAAGACAGGGCGAAACTCCTAGAGGAACTCAAATCTTTGGAGGAGGAATTAAAAAGTCACAAGGAACAGGATTTGATTAAGAAATTTGTTGATGACCTTAAATTGAGGCTAAAAACCTATGAAGAAGACATAAAGGCAAGGAAGCAGCGCAAATTGCACCGCGACTGCATGGATTATGAAAGTGGTAGAATTCTAACCTATTCCCACAAATATGACCACCTATATGAAAAAATATCACTGGGGGAACCCTTGGAGAGTGAAACAGAAACGGCAAGTGGAACGGAGTCTATAGCAAGCAGTGATACTGAAATAGAAGAACGAGTGGCACAAACAATACAATCAGGAAAAGAAACTGGGTCCAGAATTCAAACTACTTTTTTAGACGAGTTCCGTGTCCTGAGGACACGGAGGGAAATACCACGGATCAGCCAACCGACAAAGACACGAGGGAGAGGAAGAGGACGGGGCAGAGGACGAGAAAGAAACCAGGAAGGAACTGGAGAAGGAGGAAACTCCAACGACAACGGAAACAAAAGAACCAGAGGACGTGGAAATCGGCCAGTGGGAACAAGAAAAACGGGCCAAAAGAATCAGAATTGATGGAATATGAAATGGTAAACAAAACTATAATAAACCTATCATACAGACCATTATCCATGTTCGAAAAACGTACTTTATGCCTAGGTCTCTCATTCTGCCCCACCAGTTCATTTAACTACCCTTAGACAAGAGTAGATATGTTCAAATTCGTGAGGAAAATTAAACTTAAAAAGTGGCATTCCTTGCGGGGAACTCCTATTGATAGGGATCCTATAACTACCAATGAACAGAATACAGTCCTCACCATAAAAGATAGAGAAACCCTTATGGATATGCAGGATCTATATCTAGAAGCAGCTACAGAAGAGGGGGAAGAAGATATGAGCATTAGAACTGACCGCCCCACTTGTACAAAATTCAAACCCAAATCTGTATTTTTGCCACTCATACCTCATGATAACATAGATGCATTTCACGAGACCATTGTGAAAGATCTTATGAAATTTCGTAAAAAACGACATAATGGTAATTATGATAAATCTAACAACTTTTCCAAGACACAATGGCAGTTTTTGAATTCCTTGAATGCGGATGAGAATATCATCATCCGTCCCGCCGATAAAGGCGGTAACATTGTACTGTGGGACAGGACAGCATATATTGCAGAGGCGACTAAACAACTGATGGACATAAAATTCTATGTCAAAACTGAGATGAATGAAGACAATGACAGCATTATAAAGGTATGGAATACATTAACAGAGTACAAAGACAGCGCCAAGACACCTTCGGGTATTCGTGCGCTTTAGAAATTACGATAACATAACATAACAAAGAGAGGGGGATCATTACATGGGAAGAATTCTGTTATCTTAAATGCGATTACCCCAGAACTCCTATCTTTTACCTTCTCCCGAAGGTCCACAAAGACCCTAATGTACCTCCAGGTAGACCTATCGTGTCTTCCATCGGTTGTGTAACAGAGAAAATTTCTAAATACATTGATCATTTTCTACGTGAATACGTGGAAAAATTGCCCTCTCATATCAGGGACACCAAAGACTTTTTGGGCAAAATTAAAGACCTGGTTTGGGAAGAAGATTACTATACGATCACCTTGGATGTGAATTCTTTGTATTCCATTATAGACCATTCATTAGGTATTCGCTGTTGTCAGCAATTCCTAAACACTCGTGAAATTTGCTATTTGGAACATACAGAGATGCTGTTAACACTAATGAAGTTCTGTTTGTTAAATAATATGTTTTTATTTAATGGCACTATGTTTAAACAAGTCCTGGGGACCGCGATGGGGACTTGTTTTGCCCCAAGTTTTGCTAATCTTTTCTTGGGGATCTGGGAGGAGGAAGTCCTTAAAAAACTTGATCAAGACTGTACAAAGAACAAAGTAATTAAATGGTACAGGTATATAGATGACTTGTTTGTAATATGGAAGGGTAGTAAGGAAAGTGCAATTGATATGATTAATGAGCTTAATAAGAACAACTTTAATCTTACCCTTACATATAACATCAGCAAACAACAGACTGAATTCCTGGATATAATAGTGGAAATAAGGGACAACAAGATACACACCAGACTCCACAGAAAAGCAACAGCAGGTAATAGTGTTCTGCACGCTCTTAGCAGCCACCCTGAAACCCTAAAATGGAGTATTCCATTTGGAGAGCTGCTAAGAGCGAGGAGAAATTGCAGTTCACAGGAGAGCTTCCTGACTGAACAACACAACATAATGCAAAGATTCCGTGAGAGAGGATATCCAGAATGGGTACTTAAAAGAGCCAAGAATAGAATTGATAAAACTGAAAGGGAAGAAACGCTCAAAGATAAACCCATTACTGAGGGAGAGAACATCACGAGGGTCATTATGACATATAATAAGGAATCTAAAGCTATTGCGAAAATATTTACACAGAACTGGAATATCCTCACTAGTGACCCCATTGTAGGACACACTTTACAAGGGAGACCACAGATCACATATAGGAAAGGCAAGAACCTCAGAGATTTCCTAGTAAAAGGTGACATTACAAACAAAAGTCTTAACACCAAAATGAATCTACATGGCTTCTTTCCGTGTGGACATTGTAAAGCCTGTAGAAACAGCTCAATGAGAAAATTCTATCAGACACCTACAGGGGAGAAGGAAATAACACAATTTCTCACCTGTGGTACAGTATTCACCATCTACATCCTAGAATGCCCATGCAAGAAAAGATATGTGGGGAGTACAACTCTAGCAACTAAAAAACGGGTGCTAGAGCACATGAGGGCCATCACAAATAAAGATCCCCATTACCCTGTAGCCAGACATTTTGCTATATACCATCTTTCCAATAGCTCCCTTTTGTCGTTTCTAGCCATAGAACAGATTGAGCATTCACCAAGGGGAGGTAATAGAGTCCTTCATTTACGGAAAAAAGAGTCATGGCATATTATCAACCTCCAGACGAAAAGCCCAGAAGGGCTGAATCAGGATGAAGAACTGAGCATCCATCTATATGAGTAGAAAACTAGAATTAATAATTTCAAAATAGAGAGTAACTATAGTTGTACAATTGTGTATTATTGACTTACAGGCACATGCATCAAAGCTTTTTGCGATCGCAAACGGTGCGATTCGCAAAAATCGGCCGTTTGCGAGCGCAAAATTAGCTTTTGCGATGCATCAAGGGTCAAGGCCCTCGCAATTTGAGAATTCGCAATTAATTGCGAGTTCTCAAATTGCGATTGCATTTAAGGAATCGCAAATTGAGATTCCTTAAATGCAATGCATTAAAGTAAAAAAATTAGCGATTTCGCTAATAGGGGCGCAAATTACCATGAAGTTGAACTTCATGGTAATTTACAAGAAGTTTGAAAAATGCACTAAAGTGCATTTTTCAAAGTTCCATTTTACACACACACATGCCCTTGGGGCATGTGTGTGTGCAAGATGTACTCATATGCAGATTTCAGGGGTGCAACAGGGTGTCCTTTTGACACACTGGCACCCTTGAATTGCATTCTCAATTTGCGATTCTCTAATTGAGAATCGCAAATTGAGAATGTCTTCCCATTCATTCCTATGGGCCTCTAGGCCCATAGGAATGAATGGGGAGGTATTCCTTAATTGCGACTCGCAATTTGCGAGTCGCAATTAAGGAATGTTTAGAAATCGCTATTTTTTAAGCGATTTCTACATGCATAGGGGCACATGCATCAAGGTAGGCTTTTGCGATTCCTTAATTGCGATTATTAAGGAATCGCAATTAAGGAATCGCAAAAGCCTATGCATGTAGGAATCGCTATAAAAATAGCGATTCCTAAACATTCCTTAATTGCGACTCGCTAATTGCGAGTCGCAATTAAGGAATACCTCCCCATTAATTCCTATGGGCCTAGAGGCCCATAGGAATGAATGGGAAGACATTCTCAATTAGCGATTCGCAATTAGAGAATCGCAAATTGAGAATGCAATTTCAAGGGTGCCAGGGTGTCAAAATGACACCCTGTTGCACCCCTGAAATTGTGATGTGCACCCATGTTGCGCACACACATGCCCCAAGGGCAGTGTGTGTGTAACCTAAAACTTAAAAAAATGCATTTTAGAGCATTTTTCGAAAGTTTTGCAAATTACAGACAAGTTTGATTTGTCTGTAATTTGCGGTCCCAAATAGCGAAATCGCTATTTGAAAGTGCTTCTAGCATTGCATTTAAGGAATCGCAAATTGCGATTCCTTAAATGCAATCGCAATTTAGGAATTCGCAATTAATTGCGAATTCTTAAATTGCGCATAGGAAACACTTTCATGCATCTCCAAAGGCCAATTTGCGATCGCAAACGGCCGATTTTTGCGATTCGCACCGTTTGCGATCGCAAAAACCTTTGATGCATGTGCCCCATAGGCTTTTGCAATTCCTTAATTGCGATTCCTTAAAAATCGCAATTAAGAAATCGCAAAATCCAACATTGATGCATGTGCCTGTTAGTGTCTTAATGGTTTTAGTATGGTTTTAGTATATTTTAATGTAGAACGTGAGATCACTCATAGTATTCTTTTTTTTTTCTTTTTACAGGAGGAAAGGAAGGGGCAGAATTTGAGACAATTCTTCGCTGCGACCACCCCCTACCCTTTTCTTCTCTTCTTTTCTTCTATCACAAAGGTGGAGGTCCTGATCATACAGATAAGAGTCACTTTTTGTTCTTTTTGGTTTTATTAAGAAACTTGGTTTCTCTCCAGTCGTGTTTCTGGAATCTTTTTCACTAAAACTTTATTCCCTTGTAGGGAATGTACTTATGGAGAACACATATAAGGGGTATGGTTGCTATACCGGGAGAATCATAGACATAGTAGTGTGTAGCATGTATTGTGTAAGCGGGTGATTAGAATAGAAGATTAATGGGCATCATGACTAAGCATCTGGCATGACTGTCAACAACACTAAACAGAAAGTGGAGTCTAATATTGACAGGCTGTTTTAAAATTTCCTGGCACTTTGCCACTACCCGAATAGGAAGAGAACCGACAGGTTGGACCATAAATATATGGGCACTATGCCTCGTAAATCAATGGGTCCTATGTCAACAACACTATGAGAATGAAGGAGGTGTTGTGAACCCTTCCATTTATATAATGATTACAATTTAAATGATGTTGCAGTGTACAAAAGCGTGCCGGTATCGTTTAACGCTTAATACCAACAGAAAGGAAACATACCTGTTTGTAATGTGATGTAACATTTGTTTCATTTCCATTTTATCGTACTTTATACTTTGTATTGCGATTTCGCTCAACCAAATAAGATATGAAGTAACACTATTGCGTAAATATGACGAATGGTTATTTAAGTATGATAACTAGACATTACAAAATGGACGTTCCTGTTACTATAGCGTGGTTCTCAGGACAATGGTCCTTTTTCAATGTCTACACAGTCTATGTTTGCTTTGACTTCCGGTAAATCACTGTGTGACCAAGCTTGCTTGACAAGCGAAATGCGTAACCTGCAATAAACAACCACTGGTGTCAGCATACTCTGAGTGATCGCTTTACTCGAACTTAAGCAAACGCATTCCTGGTTGGCACTGCTCCGCCAACTTCCAGCGATCCTCTGCAAAGGGCGGGGGAAGACAGAAGGAGCTACTCTGGTAACATATATATATATATATATATATATATATATATATATATATATATATATATATATATATATATATATATATATATATACATATATATATATATATATGTTAAAATTATTTTTAGAGCGCACGTACACCGATTGGTTTTTTGGCGCTAAGTATAGGAGTGACTGAGCCCCGGAGGTACTATTCATATGCCTGAACAAAGAGCCATGTCTTGAGGAGTCTCCTGAATACAAGTAGGTCTGTGCAGGATCTAATATCATAGGGAAGGACATTCCAAAAATAGGGAGCCAACACCGCAAACCTGCTGCCACCTAATCTCTTCCGTTTGTGAGGAGGTATGACCAGTAGGTTCATGTAGGCAGATCGCAGATTGTGCGTGGGTTTATGTTTATTGATGAGATTGGAGACAAATTTTGGGCCCGTACCCTTTAGGGACTTAAAGATGAGACAGACAATTTTAAAGGCACAGCGTTGTGATATTGGGAGCCAATGTAGCTGCCGCATAAGAGGAGTAGCATGTTGCCATCTAGGTTGATGGAAGATCAGTCTGGCTGCCTGATTCTGCACCAGCTGCAGTTTTTTGACTAGATACGCTGGCAACCCGAAGTACAAGGAATTGGCGTAGTCTATATGGGAAATAACCAGGGCTAGGACAGCCTGAACCAATGCTTCCCTAGTAGTAAGGAATCTGCTGATTTTCCTAATTTTCTGTAATTGGAAGAAGCCGGTGGCGACTACCTCTCCAATCTGGGACTTCATAGACAAGTCACTTGTAATTGTGACCCTGAGGCTCTTAGTTGAGGAAGATGTATATATATATATATACATATGTATATAAACTCCAACTCCGGTTTCTCTTAAGACACCAGACACCAACACAGCAGGCTCAGTACGTATTCAGGCATGTTTATATATATATCCTCCAAAATGTTGCAGTTTGCTGGCTTCCTTCCCAATCGCTGGTGGTGCAGACAGAGGCGCTACCGCTAGCGCCTCAACCATTCACCAACATTCCTCCCCTATCGAAGAGAAAGTCTGCACTCAAGAGCAAAAGTTGAATCGCAGTTTATTGAATCTGGCAGCATTCGAAACAGGGCGTGTTTCAGCTGTTGAATCAGCCTTTATCACACTGAAAAGCGACACATTTGAAAATCTATACATACTCTGCACATGACTGAAATTGCACAAACATAGAAAAAATACTTTTCCAATCTCTTTACCTCTATAAATGACAATAATAAAATGCAAAATCAAATGTATTGTACGCCATATGATTTTGAGCCATACACTTCGTTTGTTCCAGCTTTTAATTGATAATTACAGGATGCCCATTTTTGAATGATGTGAAGAATGTGAATTGACTCTTTTACATTTATTTTGATATATATATATCAAGACCACGGACGTGGTCGAAACGCGTCGTCCTTGTCTGCAGCTTAGAAAATAAACTTACCTGCAAACTTGATCGTGTGGGCTCGAGTAATCTTTTCCTGGATCCTTTTCCTTTGGATATATATATATCCAAAACACCAGGTTGCCCTGCTCAGGTTGCCCTGCATAGAAACGCCAACACAGATGGAAATTCTCCTTCATTTATTGTGGGCAGCAGGCACAGCACATTTACCCCTCCAACAGAAGCGCCATACGCGTTTCGGACTCCATGCCCTTGATCACTGGCTGTATGCTCAAAGTCCCAGCAGCTGTGTGGACTAAATACTATTCTGCCCCGCCCTATTGGGACTTCATGCAACAATGCTTTCTGGGTCAGGTAGTCCATAACTTTTCCAAAGTGGGTGCTTTACGGGGCTTTGTGCAGAAAACTGTTTTCCCCAAGTGGGTACTGTGGAGGGGAAACACCAAAGTACCTGCAAATGTCCTTTTCCCACAATACCGGCTCTCCATCTCCTCATAGCGCCCGTATTTTTAGGCGCTGCGGTCCGCAGAATATGCGGCGGGCGTTGGCGAGGCGCGCGGCAATTTAATATCCAAAACACCAGGTTGCCCTGCTCAGGTTGCCCTGCATAGAAACGCCAACACAGATGGAAATTCTCCTTCATTTATTGTGGGCAGCAGGCACAGCGCATTTACCCCTCCAACAGAAGCGCCATACGCGTTTCGGGCTCCATGCCCTGGATCCCTGTCATATTAGCATATCTCCAACGCTTTATTCTGTCCTCATGATTCACTCCCCACAACCTTCCAGGAACAAAATCATGATTCTTTACTCCTCTGAATCTTTCTCGTTCATACATCTCATCCTCCCATTCACTCAACGCTTCAAATTATTTTGGTCGAGGTTTAGGCTCAAGCTTCGTCATTTTCTCTCTCAAATTCCGAAGTACAGCTACGCTAAATGAACCATTCTCGGGAAAGGCTAATACTCCATCATTTTGAGTATATTTAGTCCAATTTTCTAACCATATGCAGGTATGATATCCGTATTTCAGCATCATATGCGAAGCTGGTGATTTCGGCGGAGGAATTACTTGTCCCTCTCTAGTCACTACCTTTTTGTCTTTCTTAAAAAGGTTCTTAATTTACGCCATCCACGACGTTTTCTCTCTACCATACTCATAATAAGCCATATTTCACGATTTCTTTTCCTTTTTCAAAGCTCGCAACTCAACTCTGTTCTCTGTGTGCTATTCAGACCTATCACAGCGCGACTCACACCAACGCTCCAATCCGAAGCTTCTACGTCACTGCTTATCCAACCTATCCTAGCGCGTCTCACACCAATGCTCCAATCAGGGCGTTTTCAGTATAACCAGTGCACTGACCAATTCCAGCGCGGCTCTTTGTCGACGTCAGTTCTGCTCCTGACCCCTCCTTTACAAAATTTATCGGCAAATTTATTTTCAACTGTTCTTGGTTAGTTACGACATTAAAGACACATTTCCATTGTCTGATTTCGCTAACAAAAGTGACAGTTTTACTCTATTTCGCAAGAATACAGTTTTGTTCGATAAGTGTAGCACTTCCCTCTACCTTACCCTTCTTTCAAGCAAGGGGTAAACCCGTTTCTCTGGGGATAAAACACATGTGGAGACTACACTGCTCCTGAGAATTAAGGCCAGAGTTTCACAAGAAAACAGGTTGCTAATTCACTCACACACCTTTTATACGGAAATTGTCCCTATCATAACACAACCTGTGTTATCACCAATATGAAACTCAGACAATGCCCTATTGCATGTGACTTCTCTTGCCACACGTGTCCACTTCCGACTTCCCGGAAGCTTCAAAACTTTCGACTCACATATAACGTAATACAATTCAACATGAAGTGTTAGACATGAAATAATCAATAATCGATAATCAATAATCACCAAACTAATCTATAGTAACCATAACTCTGCTACCAAGAAATCTGATCCAGCGCTATCAATAAAATGTCTTCTCCTCTAGGCATTGACATCCAGGCTGAAAAACATTCTTCTTCACAACTATACCAATATGACGGTGGGGCCCACTCACTCATATATTCCCTGGAACTCGTCCGCCTTTACTTAGGAGAAAAAGTTAATGAGTTGCTGGAAGGAGACGGGATACCTTTTTAAAACATCATAATAATTCTCAAATTTCTCAGGTATTCCGCTCATTGGTCGATGGACCAACTAGTAGGAATTAGTTGATGGTGATTAAGACCAGCTCAATCACTATAAACTCCTATTAAACATTTACAATTATTATTGAGCTAAAGAACCACAGACTCGTAAATTTAATTATAATATAGTTTATCTAATTTTTATAAGAATGAATAAATTCAGTTTTATTAATCGGATCAATACATTTATTATCATTATAAGAATAAATTGAAATTGCAATGCATACCCTTTAGATGGAAAAATAAAGTTCGTCTCAGCAGTTAAATTCAGATCTCAGCATAGAACTCCCAAAAACTGACTGTCTGTCCTACAAAACAGGCCTCCTCGACGGACCACCTATATAGGGTTTCCACCACACTCTCGTTCTTTCTCAATCAGAATTATGAGTAAAAGATTAATCGTATTAAAATATAAAGGCCTATAGGAAAATAGCAGCGGCTTCTCCAGCGTCAGCGTCCAGTGCTCAATAAAAATGTGTAAAAACAGCGCTCCTCCTACTTAAGAGTAGGTCCTCTTATACCCTAATACTAGCTTACTAAACAGAAATGTTACATTTTGGGGGCGAGATTCACTCTAATTGGTCCATTTGAGGGGTGGCATACATCTCATTATTACCCTCCTTGCTCAAACCAGTTCCAAAGAATGTTCATAACTTTGTCCTTTCTCACGGGCTCAGGACATTACCAATACATTTGACAGTCTTCATTTGTATCTTCTTTCCGATACTTTATTTTAAACAGTTCATTGTCCATTCACGGATGCACTGCTGGTTCTCACACTCGTTTGCTAAGTCCCCCCTTGGCACACGCTTGGGTAATAAGGTCATCACAACCTTGATCCCTCTTCCATCCTAGGCTTTGGAAATAACCACGTGATGCATTCGTTCACAGCGTTTTCTTCCGCTTGGAAGCCATCTTGCGCAAGCGCATTCTAGCTTGTTTGCCTCAGCAGCCATTTTTACAGCACGGCCTAGCAGGCCTGAGCGAACTATCATAGAAATAAACAGAAAATAGTTAAGAATAAAGAAAATAAGCCTTTTCGTTTCCCTCCCGTCATTCTACGTACCCCAGTTAGGTGTTACCTAGCAAACGCGACATATAAAGCTATTTCTTACCTACCAACTGCTTTCTTTTGCCACCATACAATTTACTACGAAGCACAAATCATGCAATATTATTCTAATTAGTACGCAAATCACTATGTTAGCATTAAGAACATTACCAATCGTAAGTAGATTAGTCTGCACGGATATGGCATGTTACCAAAACATTTATGAAGAAAACATACGTTGTTGGTTATTTACTGAAACAAACAATTGTATTAATTATTAATGTTAATATTAGGGGGTTCAAAATTTTCTCATTTACCTTGCTCCATCATGATCAAGGGCACTAGTTGCTCGAAACGCGTCGTCAGAGGAGGAGTGAGAAATAAACAACAACTTGCCGTTCTATCCGGATGTCCGTTGCTCTCTTTTCGCCGAGAGGAGGGCTTGGGAGCACTTTGGTCGTATATCTATATATATATCTATAGATTAATATCTATCTATATATATATATACAGCGGGATCCTCACAAGGAATGTTGAGGATCTTAATCAAATTTGCCTGGAGTGACTGCGAGAAAGCCTTAAAGGATTTAGAGCTTTTGGAAAATGACATTTTGCAAAAAGTAGAGCCTCAAAAACATGATGAAGAAAAGGAGTCCATTAAGAAACGCCAGAATATATATGAAAAGAAAATACAACAAAGAAAACAGCAAAAGTTTGAGAGGGACGCACGTGATTATGAGCAGGGTCGAATATTGACTTTCGCAAGAAGGTACGATGTCCCCCGCAGAGATTTGAAAACAGCAAAGAAAAGTGCAGTTGAGTCCCGCGATACCTCCGAATCAGAGATAACTAGTGCTGAACAATCAGAAGAGGAAGGGAATAACGCAGGCCAAGGCTCCCGGCAACAACTTTCTTTTCACGAGGAATTCAACCTCATCAGGCAAACTTGGCTGAGAGGGGGCAAGGGAAGACCTCCCGAACAACAAAAAGCAGGTACAACAAAAGAAGGGGCGGCAGGAAACACTGCACGAAACAACGGAGCAAGAAGTACCAGGACCCACAGGGGGAGGAACTACAAGGATTAGAGGATAACTTGACGATAGTAAATCTGACATCAAAGGAATTGACATCTGATGAGGAGACAGTTTTGAAACTGGGTTTGACCTTTTGCCCCACGAGTAACTACGAATATACACAAACGCGAATAGACTTATTTAAGTTTATTAGAAAAATCAAATTACTGAAGTTTTTCAAGTTGAAACAACCAGCTCAATCATTACAAGCAAGGACGATGGCACCACAGGAACCAGATGTAATAAACATACGTGATCTGGATACTCTGGCAATCCTTGAAGAACTAGGTGCAGAGAGTAGTACTCAACAAGAGCCTTTAAGAGACAATGCAATGAGGGCTTTGGAGCTAGGGGTGTCTCAAAGAGGGGCCGATAGCCCATTCAAACCACCTTCTAGATTTTGCCCCCAAATGGCTACCGATGCAATAGATGTCTTCTCAGAAACTGTGAACAATGAACTTTTAACTCTACGAGCTAATGAAGAACGAGATGTCAAGGGAAGGAACTGGAACCTTACATTCAAACAAAGACAAGCTCTGAGGAGTTTACAGCAAGATCCACTAATCGTGATAAAACCATCCGATAAGGGCGGAAATGTCGTTTTGCAAACTAGAGATGATTATTGTGAAGAAGCCTTTCGACAATTGAATGATAAACAGAACTATGCTCTAACCACGGAAGACGACTATGTCCATAGCATTCAAATGTATGCTGAACTTGTTGATAAATGGTATAAAAGGGGCATTCTGTCTAAGCAGGAATTCATGTTCTTACAGAACAAATACCCGAGAATCCCAACGTTTTACCACCTGCCCAAGGTTCATAAAAACGCTGTAAGACCACCGGGGAGACCGATAGTGTCGTCCATTGGGGGATTGACTGAGAACATGTCAAAATTTATAGATCATTTTCTTTCCCCATTTGTTTTTCAGTTGTCCTCGTACACAAAAGATACGAAGGATTTTCTAAAACAAATTCAAGGAATTGAGTGGGAGTCTGATTTTATAATGATCACGCTTGATGTATGTAGTTTATACACAAGTATCAGACACACAGATGGTCTCTCAGCAGTATCGAACTTTCTAAAAGGACGTTCCCTCCAGTTCCTGGAACACAACACAATGTTATTGGAATTTATTTCCTTTTGTCTTAATAACAACATCTTTATTTTCCAGGGACAAAGATATAGGCAGACACAGGGGACAGCTATGGGCACCTGCTTCACCCCCAGCTATGCAAACTTGTTCGTTGGCTGGTGGGAGAAGCAGGTGGCCTGGGCAGATGGGATGGAGGATTGGTTGGAGAAGGTGGTTTGCTGGCAGAGGTATATCGATGACCTCTTCATTATTTGGAGAGGGTCACAAGAGTCAGCGAGAGACTATCTCTCTAATTTCAATAATAACCATCTAAACCTCAGTTTTACCGGAGACATGAGCACGACAGAGGTGAATTTCTTGGACCTCAGGGTCTTCGTAAGTTCGAGTACTATTCAGATGGCCCTTTTTAGAAAGACCACAGCAGGTAACTCCATCCTACATGGACGTAGTGGTCATCCGGCAACTCTCATAAAAAGTATTCCATACGGAGAGCTACTCCGAATTAAAAGGAATAGCTCACGTTCTCAAGATTATGAGGAGGCAGCTGAGGGAAGCATTAAGCGCTTCAAGACCAGGGGTTACTCACAGCACACATTAAGAACAGCGCAAATGAAGGTCAAGGACAAAGAAAGATACTCATTGCTGCAGGAACCAGGTGCACCGAGTGTAGAAAGGCAACCAGGGAACTTAAGATTAATTACTACTTACTCTCAAGCAGCAGGCAAAATAAGAGCTATATTACGCAGGAACTGGAACATATTAAAATCAGACAGTGTGGTGGGGAAGGAACTCCCGGAATATCCCAAAATATCATTCAGAAGATCGAGATCGATTAGAGACCACTTAGTGGTAAGCCACCTACCTGGGTTGAAACCAGCTACCAGTTTACAGGCCTACAGGGCTCTTTTCCCTGCGGAAGATGTAAAGCCTGCACCAACAGTAGGAGAGTGTCCCAATACTCTGTGCCGGGGTCCCGTAAAGTAAGGCAAGTAATGAAGTTCATGACCTGCACCACAACTCATGTGGTGTATTGTCTGGTATGCCCATGTGGCTTACGCTACGTGGGCAGTACCATACATCAGGTAAAAACTAGGGTCCTTGAACACCAACGGGCGATTGCAAACAAGGATGCCAATTACCCTGTGGCGCGCCATTTTGCTAACAGCCACAGGAGTAGCAGGGCATTATTACAGTTCTTCTGTTTGGACCATGTACCCAATGACATCAGGGGGGGAGACAGGAAGAAGAAACTGCGACGTCTGGAGTCGAGATACATCATCGATCTCCAGACCAAGTCCCCGAATGGTTTGAATGGTGGAGAAGAACTAATAACTCATCTGTGAAATGAGCATTGAGCATGCATGAGTGTTTACTGAAGGATAGAGGGACTACACAATTGGAACACGCAGCGCTAGATTGAGAGCCCATCTAGGGCGGTATTTGATGGCAAGTTAAATAAATTATGAACTGTCCCCAAAAGCCCATCCAGGGCAGGACAGTCTTCTTGACAACAATAATAATAGCTGGTGTGAGAGGCCAGGTTATATATAGCCATAAGAGATTTCTTTATGTGGCAATAGAGTGGGTGCATGTTTCAGTTAAGATTAGATCTATTGTCCCCACTCGAACATGTCATAAGCATCGATAGGCAATAAAAATGCAATTTATGCCGTTTATTTTGATAAAATGTTTTGTGACTATCAATAATAATTGTATTTAGTATTAATGAATTAATAATGTATTGAGGGGGATTACGAGTGTTTAACAAGATTTGTAAACATATTTATTTGAAAACATGCACATTTGCACATTCCAAGATGGCGCTGGAGTTTCGTGAAATGAATTGTCCTTCTTTAGTTGTGTTTAATTTGAAACTTTATTTAGATGCTGACTTCAATGGCGCGCGTCAAACACTGACGAAGGCTGAGGCTGAAACGCGTTTGTTTTACTTGCAGTGCACCAATAAATCTTTAAGTTGATTTTCACCAACGAGAGTGCTGGTCCTTACTGTTGTAAGACAGTGGAGCGTGAGATATATATATATATATATATATATATATAGATAGATATATAGATATATATAGATATATATATCCTTAGGGGTTAGCCAGGAGGTGGTCTCCAGGGTCCTGTGGCAAAGCAGATTCCACTTTGGGACATCCATGTTAGTTGTTTAGCTGTTGTCCACGTAAAACATTTCAATATATTTCACCCAGCAAGCTGAAACTATATTGATTGTAGCTGATGTGTGTGACTTAATGGAAAACGAAAACTGAGAAACTACATTGGATGAAACCAAATCATGGAAAACCAATTTTAAGAAAAAACAATTTTTAAGGAAATACAAAAAATTTTACAATTACCAGAACATTTTAAAGGAAAGATAATTTTTAGGGAAAATTCAAAATTACATTAAACTTGGGTGGAGTTTAGGACTACTGTTTTGTTTTTGGGTTCATGGATGGGTAATGTTTAGGGTGATAAGTGTTTTTTAGGGGTCAGGAATAATTGGAGTTTGGGCATAGAAAGGGTTTTTTAGGTTTCAGTGATGGTGGAATGTAGGGGTGGTGAAAGGTTTTTAGGGTTCACAGATGAGTGGTGTTTCAGAGTGTGAGTTGTTTTTAGGTTTCAGGGATGGGTGGAGTGTAAGGGTGTTGAAGGGTTTTAGTGTTCATGGATGGATGGAGCTTAGGGCTGGTGAGGGTTTTTATGGTTCAATTATGGGTAGAGGCTGGGGTGGTGAAGAGTTTCTAGGATTTAGGATGTGGTGGAGCTTAGGGTAGTGAGGGGTTTTTAGGATTCAGGGGTGAGTAGTTCAGGGTGATAAGGAGTTCTTATGGGTCATAGATGGCTGGTGTTTAAGGGGGTGAGGGTTTTTAGGGTTCAGTGATGGGTGGAGTTTGGGTGTGTTGAGGTGTTTTAAGGATTATGGAATGGGTAGGGTTTAGGCACAGAAAGGGGTATTTAGGGTTCAGGAATGGGTGGGGTTAGGGGTAGTGAGTGATTTTATGGCTCAGGGATGGTGGGTATTTGGGGTAGAAAGGGCTTTTAGGCTTTAGGGGCGAGTGTAGTTTAGGTGTGGTGAGGGACTTTAGGGGGCAGGGAATGATGGTTTTTAGGGGTTGTGAAGGGTTAATGATGGATGGTGTTTAAGCGTGGTGATAGGTCAGCGAATTAAAAGCATCCAAAGTAATTGTTTGAAAAGGTAAAAGATATAAATATGAAGTTATGTCCCCTAAAGTAAAGCATTGAAATAATATCTCTGTCAAAACTGTTCCTGATGGTTGGACCTGCAACCATTGCATTTACACTTAAAAATAAGCATTCAGAAGCCAATATTGAACAAAAAGATATTCTATGTATTGGTTTCTACAAAAAGATAAATGCCATTCATTCTGAAAATTTCCATTAAACAGGTTAGATGAAATGGTTTCTCAATAATGACATTTGATAAAATAATTTTTCTATGAAGTCACATACAACCGATTGTAGATAAATGAGGTTTCATGGCCATGTTTTCGTTGATTGTATGCCAAAATATTCTGCAGGGTTTGCCCTTGTTGCAGCCTGAGCTGGGTGCAGTTTCTTTAAGCTTCTGTTCCCACAGCTTTTTCCTGTAGCACAGTCCGGAGTTCTCAGTGCCTTGTTTTTCTGTGCTTTTCATTGTTTTATTTCCTTTCCAAGCGGTCACAGAGCTGATCAATCCTTTCCTGGTTGGTGCTTGACCCCTCAGCCCAGCCCAGGGAATCCCATGTAGTGAGGATACAAGCATGGGCCACTACTGCGTAGTGCCTGATCCCATATCACTCCTTACTACAAGCTATTCCAGATGTTGCTCCAGCCGGGGGAGGTTAGTTGACGTATTTTCAGTCTGCCATTTAATCCTTCTGATCTGTTCTAACTCTTCTTGTGAGCCAATGTGGATCTGTTGTGGCCGACCATTGACTTGAATGTTGAAGATGGACGCCAGCATTGCCACTACATGATCATTCAACAGATCGGGCTGCGCTTTGAATCTCCTATTTGTGAAAAATTAGCTATAAATATATAGTGTAATGTTGCAAGTCTAAAGAGTGATGAGTGGGTGTATGCAGCAGGCTGGTCATTTGGCATTCTGCCATTCTATAATCACAACCCTAAACCTTTAAATGCATTGCCCTATGCTTGTGTGAGTGCCCTTTCTTTGGAATTGTATAGATTTTGGAGGAACATTCCAATAGTATTTTTCGTATTCTTGCAGTATGGAGCTAGTGCCTCTTTGATGAAGATTGGCATTGAAATCTCAGGCTGTTAGCCATATTGCATCTCCATAGTCCATTTTTAACGCACTCAGTTTTGGCATCAGAGAGGATATACTTTCATTGCTTTTAAAAAATATTTGGGTGTATATAAATGCTGCCAAATATTAAAGGCTCAGTGCTTGCCTGGGTAATTTTTGTAATTGTTTCAATTTTAACAAAAATGTAATCTCAAATCCAGAGCCAATTATAGTGGTATCTGCCAGGTCTGGTGCTGCACGACAGCTTTTTGGGTTTGTCAATGCTTGTCTTATTTTGTCATGGTTTTTGCAAAACTTTGATGAGGGCCCAGCAGCTTCCCCAACAGCAATCTAAAAGAACAGAAAATCTAAAAGACATAAATTGACTAAAAGCAAAAATATTTTTGATGTCAAAAAGCAATCATTGCCATAGTAGTCGCTGGCAACTAAGGTAACTACTTTATGTGTGAATGTGCTTCTCGTAGTGAAATTAAAATTATTCAATGGCTAAAGTGTGCTACCCAATATCCCATGGTGTAATGGACAGAAGAAAACATTGAATGGCACAACAACAGACCAATGAATGAAGAGGGCTGGCTGAAAGCTCCCTTTAAGTATATTATCTATATTATCTATACAATTTAGTCAAATCAAAAGGTCTTGGCTAATGCCAGACCTAAAATGTACAATACATTCCAAACTTGTCCTTCACACTAGCTAAACATATCTTTTAAATGGAAACGTAAATTAACCGACTCAGTAGCATAGTCAGTGTGCCATGGGCCTTAGTGCAAGGAAAGAAATGGTCCCCCTAGCTGCTATTTGAATTGTAAAATACAGCAATAATTAGGTTTGAGTGTGCCCCTGACGCCCATGGTGCCACTGAAACTACTGCACCAATGGAAGCTACGTCCCTGAGCCTAGTGCTGGCTTGCAAGCTAGTTTGGTTGAAAAAAGTGAATGGTTTTATTTTAAATAATTGTAGTTTTGAAGACTGTATACAGGGCCCATTCGGCATCACAGTGTTTTAGACAGAGACAAGAAATACGTTTAGAAGGAGCTACCAAAAAGACGAATAAAGTACAGGTAAAAAGGAATGAGAATTAAAAATATATGCAATATTTACAAAGCATTAGGCTGGGGATGCATCGTTTTTATTGTAATGCATATAGTAAACAGGTTTACAAAACATTGTATGGGGTTTCACATTCCAGAATAACAGAATCTAAGAAAAAACAGAAGTCTCAGGCATGGTATATTGCATTGATGTCAAAAGGAATCAGGACAATTCTTGTGAATACAATCAGCTATGTAGACAGCTGGGCCTTGTTCACAAACTGCTCACTTTATTTTAATTGCCAATCTACTAAATTACAAAGAGAAGCCCTGCAGCTGTGAAAAAAGGCACCACCTGGCACACGGGGAAGTGCTTGCCTTTTGTGTTGCCTCCAATCCCTTTTTTGTTTCTTTTACAGGCATGATAGGCCTCTGCTCCGGCTCACCTGGAAAAACCTTTTTAATGCACACTGTTGTAAGCCTCCTGCACGGAGGCTATGATAGTATGCGCGGCAGCCGAGGCATGCGCCTTAGAGGGAACATTGTAGTAAGCCCCCTGCGCGGAAGCTAATGGTAGTATTTGTGGCCACCCAGGCAGGCACCTTAGAGGAAACACCGGTGCCCCCAATAAGGCATGGATGTCCGTTATGCAAGAAATTACATACAATAAGCCAGTGCCAGAATTTTGCCACTTCTTCCATCCATATACCATGGGTGCCCCTTATGTTAAAAAATTACCTCTGGTATGTCAATGTCAGCATTTTGTCATGTTTGCCCCCTCCCATCTACCATGATTGTCCTTCTTTATGCCAAGAATTACCCTGAGTGTGCTAGCGCCAGCATATTGCTATGGGTGCCCAATAGCAAAGAATGTCCTCCAATATGCTACCATCACTGTTTTTCTACAGATGCCTCTATGCCAAGAATTAACTCCTGTATGCCAGTGCTAGCCATTTGCCAGGGGTGTCTCATATGCTAAGTAATACCTTAGTATGCCAGTGTCTGTATTTTGTCACAGGTATGTCAGCAGTGGCATTTTGCATGGGTGACTTTATAAGACAAGTATTACCTCTAGTAGGACAGGGCCAACAGCAGACTTGCATGTATAAGACCACATTCTCAATGATGCTCATTTACATTCAGTCACTCACACTCATTCTCACTCACATTCCCACTCATTCATTCTCTCACTTGCAATCACTCATTCGTTCTCACTCACTCTTGTGCATTCACTCTTACTCTTACTCACTCTTACCCACTCAAATGCACTCACTCACATTCATTTGCATTCATTCTTAATCTCACTCACTGATTCTCGTTCACAGTTACACTTACTCACTGTCATTCTTTCTCACTCATTCTCCACACAGTCATTCTCACTCACACTCCCTCACACACTCTAACACTCCCTCACGCTCATTATTACTCACTCATACGCACTCACTCACTCTAACTCACTTGCACTCACTGTTTCTCTCACTCACTCCTTCCATGTCACTCTACCTCACTCATATACACTGACCCTCAATCAAACCCATTTGCATTCGGTACTGCTCACTCACCCACTTTCAATCACACAAATGCTCACACATACACAGATACTCACACAGACTTACTCTCACCTGCACACACACTTTTACACACACACGCAAGAAATATTTAAAAGCATTTTGTTATACTTACTTCAGTTACCAGCTCCTGGCGCTCTATATCTTAGGTCGAGCCGACTAGACAACAAAAGCTGCCTGGTTGCAAAAGACATATTGTGGGGTAACCAAGAACACAGAGGGACGTGCAGCCTGTCTATTACTTACCATTGGTTTGCTTTACTATCACTTTCATTTCCCTGCTTCCTATTCGATTTCTTGCCTTGGCCATCTTGTGTTTGTCCCTCCCATGGAGCATAGTCTCGCTACAATCTATTTGACTGTCTGTCTTCTATGCTTCCTCTGCTCACATTTAGGGGCTAACTCTTTTCTTTTGTCTGAAGCACTCTACAAGAGTGAATGTATTTTCCAGCTGTCTCCCTAGTGTGCTTGTCTTCCCCTCCCTGCACTGCTCTCTCTCGCCCGTGAGCTTTCTCCTGCCCCCCTCCGTGGTGCGCTTGCCCTTGTGTGCTTCTCTCTCGGATTGCTTTCTCGCCCATGTACTTGCTATTGCCACCCAGTTCCAAGTTGCTCTCTCTCCCCTGTCTGCTTTTCTCACCACCTTGTCTGCTTTTCTCCCCACACCATCTACTTTTCTCGCCACCACCATTGCTCTCCTTCTCGCCATTCGGTTTTCTTCCGCCCCACTCCACGGCCTCCCTGTAGCTTTCCCCCACCTATTCCCTTTGTTTTTCTGCCCCTCGTGTTGATTCCCCACTTTCCATGTTGCTACCCCATGCACCCGTTTAAGAAAATCTATTGATCCTACTTGGGTCTGTAGAAAAAAAGAAAAAAGTGTCTGCACAAATGCATTGTGCATGTGCCTCAAAATGACTTAGGCGGCTGCGTCATAGTTTATTCTTTCTTTGGTCATGCTGAACAGCATAGGGGATGATGTGCAGCATCGCTAAAGACCATTGGCAAAGCTAATAGGTGCCAAAGGCGAGACCTACTGTCTTTACCAGCGCTTGTTTTTATTACTATTGGTAAATCACAGATTACTATTCACTATTAGTATAATAAAAATGGGCAAAAAACTAGGAGGGTGTAGACCCAAAGCCCACAAGAGCGAGCTGCCTCTGTGTTCTTGGCACTGACTGTGTCACCTTTGAGGCCAGAGGTCGCAGAGGCAATGCCAGCAATTGCAGGAAACAAACAGGGTTTTCAGCTGCAACCCCTAAATGACATCCATGATAATAACATCAAATTATTTACTTATGAAAAAGGAAAACATTGGATCCATACTAGTGCTCAGCCTCCCACGAAACAAAATATGCCAGCATTGACAAAGCCAGTAGGTCTGAGTTTAATGTGTTAACACTTGCTGCGTTAGGATATTGGAGCAAGACACCGAGTAGGGAGCTGGCAGTAGTGGATAAAGAGAGCTATAATTGTAAAGTAGTCCCTTATGCAGTTTAATGCACACACTTGAGTAGAGGTGGAAGGAGACACTTAAACAGCCAGTAGCTTTAGGTAAGGGTTGAATAGTCCACTGTAAGTAAGTAAGTAATGCTTTATTGTACATGGTTATTTAAAACCTTTACAATGTAAACAAGAATTCAATTAATAAAACAAAGGTCAAGTTCATACATATTAAGACAATAAATCCATTAGTAAAAAGCATACTAAGACAGCAGCATCAAAGTTAAAATAAAGTATGAATTCAGTTAGACAGCCTATTTTGCAATGCAGTAAGTTGATACTTGTTGCCAGCTGAGTGGTAATGTAGTAAAGTGCCAGTGCAATAAAAACATTTTAGAAAGTGCCACTTCAGTAAAAACATATTTGCGTTAAAAAAGAAAAGGAGATTAGTCATGTTGACAGTTCGGGATATCCCTGTAATGTGGTCATAGTTATTCAGTATAGTTCAAAGTAGCTGTTTGCTTTTCCGCACTGTCCTCCACCTAGTGAAAATCGAGACTTGGCGGGTGGCAACATGAGGTTTGGGTAAAGTTCAGAGGCCTAAATTATGGCCCTTCTGCTTGAATTGGACCAAAAGATGCAGCATGTTATTCGTCCTCACCAAATGTCTGGAGCAGGCTAGACCTTGGTGCAAGCACGCTTTGAATCTCGATACTCAAGGGGTTGATGCGATTAAAAGCGGTGCAGTGTTCCTGGGCATTCCCAACAGATGGTTTTGTGAAGACTGGATGGTCCATCTGTTGGGTCCATGCCCGCTTGCATCCTAGGTAGGCTGCTAGTATGTTCCTCTCTCTCAGTGCTAATGTTGTCTTTCCTGATGGTTAAAGCAGTAAACGTTGGTGCCCGTCAGTTTCCCTGCCGGGGCCACTCTCTCCTAGAGTTGGTTTGTGTGTCGCTTAGGGGTATTTGGACGCGCCTCATGCTGACATAAATAGTCCACTGGGCTAAGACAAGAAGTGATAGATAAAATCTCAAGTCAATAGCCAAAAGAGGCAGGTCGATAAAAGTCAATGCTTGAAAGGGGCAGACCCAAAGCCCAATTTATGCATATTGTAAGCAATAGACCTATTTAAAAGTTGTGCTGAATCCTGCTGGTCTTGCTGCACTTTCAAGGTATTTAAGCTCAGTCTCAAAACAAGTTATCAAGTTGCTGGCACCATCGTTGAAAGTTCCGTATCGCAACTTTTCATTATCCTACCTCTGAATCTGAGTTCTCTGTTTGCTCAGGCTTTCCACTGTGCTGCTGACTATCAACCAACGTTTGCAGTCACTTTTGTCTGTTGTTGCATGTAACTCCTTCAGAAGGTCCAACAAGAGGGACTGGCCTGAGGTAGGTTGACTAGTTGAGGGCCATCTGCTTCTTCGTTTTCTCTGTGCAATTGTTGGGAGGAGGAATACCCTGGGAGAAAGAACTCCATCTTCTCCCGTGTCATTCTTGTGTTTTCTCCCTTGGAGTCATGGTTAGCTTATCTACCCACCATCTTTCACAATCTGTGCTTCCAAGAACTGCCTTCAGCTAGGTTGCAGTCCTTGGTCTCCAAACGCTGCAGGATTCCTTGCTCATGGCCGCATTAATGAGTAGGGGGCAAATCAAAACCCATCAGCCCAGATGCTACTCCTGTCTCCTCTCACCAAACCTGCACTTCCAGCACTTCCCATTACCACACCGGGCAGGTGGCTGTGGGCAGGCCCCCAGTCCTAGTTTACCATTGAGGTACTGTGTGTCATTGGGGCCTGCATCCAGGCCTCTCTGCATTGGAACAAGAACCATAGCAAACGTGGCATGGAAAAGAAAGCAGGGGTGTATTATTAAGGTTCTGGGATCGCATTTTAGTTCAGTGATGTGTGTTGAACAGGAAATGAGATACTAGTTTGTAATATTTAAATTAATACATAGAAAAGCATGTAAGAAGTAAGAAATAAAGGAAGGAGCGAGAGAAATGATGAGGATACGCAGAGGGCCTACAAACATGGACAATTATCATTCTACTCCCTGAATAGAGCCGACACATGCCCTGTTGATGGCACAGCTGAGCCTCTGCAATGTGATCTACTCTCGTATTCCTAAAAATCTATTCCAAGCTGCAAAGAGTACCAAGTCAGGCAGCTAGAATGTGTTTGCATTTAATTATATGTGCCCATATTGAGCCAGCTCGGAAGACACTTCTGGTGTTGTACAGGATCAAATGTAAACGCACTGTATAGTATGCACAAAGCCTGGGCTCAAGGCCCAAGACTGCGAAACACTTTTAGTCCAAACCTTTGGTGTCTATCCACCTACCCACTCTCATAGTGGTGCTTCTCATTCCTCAAATGAATTATTATTATGCAGTGCTTCAATAAAAGTACATACTCAGGAAGTGTGCGAATCCCCTACCATAAGCGCATAGGAGTGGATCAAAAGCAAATGGCTACACAATGTTTAGAGCAAAGTTTGAACAGAAAGGAAAAGGTTAGGTCAAACAACAGCGTGCGGTCAGACAAAAGAATCCGGGAGACAGTTAGAAACACCACTGAGAAATGGGGTTGGTGAAAGTTTGGTTTGCTCCTCCCTTTTGGAAGACGTGCCTTAAAGCGATTAGAGTTGGCCAACTGAAAGCAAGGGATAGATGATATATTCCAAGTGTGAAAAGATGGGGTTTGGCAGTATTATTCAACCTTTTTTCATGTTGCTAGTTTGTCCTTTCTGGGTTCTTCATCAGGTGATGAGTAGCAATACATAGTTTTTGCCTTTTTGGTACTTTGGGCTTTCTTATAATGGACTTCTATATGAGTATTGCAGAATCAGACAGCTGCTAAAGGATTTTGATGACTGTCTATTGATATGTAAATCAGCCAGTTTTCCTTAAAGGAAAACGGGATGCTTTACAAAAAATGAAAAGTTTTCCTTTCATTTTTTAAGAGCAGGCAGTGGCCCATAGTGTTGTATTCCTCTTAGGGTGTCCATAACGGGCTTTCCAGTATCATGTCCTTATATAGGCACAATTCGCCCTGCCCTTATATAGGCATAAAATCCCAGGCCTTATTAGGCATTATACCATGCACTCCAAATACAGGCATGGTCTCCGACATCCGTCCACCCTAACGTCACAACGAGTACATGAAGAACAGACCCTTAGGCTGCGGGAGTTTCCCTAGTCCAGGACTATTGATTTCTTCAAGGTCTCATATATTATGTATGAACCATTATTCCTTAGGGGTTCATTCATGACGTCTTTCGCTGTCCGACTCACGTCAATACTAAACATTCCTAGGTACTCTCAGGTATAAATATACCTTCCCTAGCCCTTGTAAACTAGAGGAGACCTCGACTTCAGAGGAGCCCGTATCCCGGCCTGACGCACTGAGAAGACGCTGTCATCCCTGCACGCAGAGAGTCCAGCTTCCAGTGATCTAACTTCCCTTGCGTGGTATTGGAGTTCGAGTCTGGCAAAGAGATTCCAACCTCTCTCATTCTTCAGGTATGGAGCAGACTAGAACCTAGAGGGACTCTTGGCATACTAGGCATACTAGACTTAACATACTCTTAGTATACCATAGTAAGGAATACTTCACCTACTTCATACCTCTCCCTACACCTAAGTTAGGTTAGGCTCATTGGGGTAGAACTAGCTTAGAAACGCATCGTATGAGTACTCGCCTATTAAGGAAATAGGAGCTACACTACATGGCGCCCAACGGTTTGGTAAGGCGGTAATTCAACGTTAGATACTGAGTAACTCAGCCGTGCTTTTTCTCTCAAGACCCCTACCCATATCCTCCAAAAGACGTCTGGAGTGGGCAGGGTTTAGTATCCACCACGGCTACATAGGGCAGTACCCTATATATTAGCTGTTTGGTTAGCTCAACGTTGAAGGATACAGTGTTCCAAAATATTGTGCACCTTATCTTTGTTTCCTTCAAACTTGTTCTACATTTTTCAAAAA
>CAWUFW010022058.1:0-104815 GCA_963921515.1 Calotriton arnoldi | reverse complement strand
TTCAAGATATTTTGTTTCTTTTTAACGTTGCACGGACTGAAGTGGGAATAGTAAATTTTACTTCTCCGCAATCCAACACTTTCCCTACTTTTGTACTGGCTGGAGTGGGAATAATAAATTTTACCCCTCCGCAATCCAACTCTTTCCCTACTGTTGCACTGATTGGAGTGGGAATAGTAAATGTTATCCCTCCGCAATCCAACACTTTCCCTATGTCATACTGACTGGACTGGCAATTGTAAATTTTATCCCCCCGCTAACCAACATTTTGGGGTTGATTCCGATTCGGGCCGGAAAAAGCACCGACCGACTCGGATCCGGAAAAAATACCGACCGACACGTACCCGTGGCGCCCGACACGCCAAGTACGATGCAAGGCGCGAAAAATCCGACCGACACGTAACGAAACCAAGTCGACCGACCGAGCCGCACGGAAAATAGCAATCCGGCCGGAAAAACACGCGAATCCAACCGACCGACACGCACCCGGAACAAATCCGACCGAAACGTACACGCCAACTCCAAACCGCAAAGTACGATGCAAGGCGCGAAACCACGAGCGAGTCGGACGGAGGACAGGCCGTACGACCGACACGCATACAAAACCGAGCCGAAGCAACACAAAACACCACGACCGACGCGTACGCAGCATAGAAAACTGCACAAACACAGCGTGAACGAAACGGAAAACACCGTACGAGACCAATGCAGGGTCCGACTCGGTCACAAGAACGTTTCCAACATACACAAACAACACAAAGGAAAAATCACCCAAAAAAAGGCCAAACAAGCAATTACCAAGCCAATAAATACTGGGGGGTGGGGACAGAGAACAAAGACACACCCACAACTCCACCTATATAAAGGACACAAATCACTACCATGAGCCTTTGCAAATGCCATTCCACTGCCAGCACCCAAGAGAAAGCAACCACACACCCACAGCTCATCCCTCACACAAGCCACACACCAGCAGCACACCAACAAATACCTACCTCACATACACCCAGCAAAACACACACTCACACACCCTCACCTGCACACCAACACACACATCACTCACCATCACCACCCATCACCATGCCCCCCAAGAAGAATCACAAGTTCCTAGATTGTGAATTGGAAGTCCTGGTAGACGAGATCCTCAGGGTAGAGCCACAGCTGTTTGGCACATTGGTCCAACAGACCCCCATGTCGCAGAAAACCAAGATGTGGGAGAGGATCATCAACAGGGTGAACGCCCAATCACCATGTCGGCGCACAAAGACCGACATCCAGAACAGGTGGTATGACGTGCGCAGGAGGGTACGGAAACTGCTGAAGCAAGACTACATCAACAGCCAACACACCGGCAGTGGCCCTCCTGCCAAGCCAATATACCTCAGGCCCTGGGAGGAGAAGGTGCGGGCCATCCTACCGCCAGTGAGCATATATGGACTAGAGGACATCCCAGAGCCTGGTGAGTACACAACAAATGTACACAATATACTGCCACAAAACACACACACATCACTGTCAAGGGGAGAGTCAAACCATGCACTCATAGCAATCACACAGCAACCAGAACAGAATCATCCCAAAATGTGTATGTCAGTCAGAGAAACACAACACATGCCATCAAAAAAGTCACATCCAACTGTGCCAACACATGTACAAACACAACCACAACTACAGCTAGGCAGTGGCACAAATAGAACTAACAAACACATCCACACATGTAGCCACCACAACAACACCAACACACAGTGAAGACCACTCAAAGGAAGGAATTCTGTGTATGCTGGCCAAGTCAGTGTAGCCAATAGCATCATGGGAGTCGCAGTCACACATATTGCCCGCCCCAAAACTGTCCCATCAACACCACCATGAACCATGCGCACATCACAGAGAGTGGAGAAGGACTCACAAGATGGCTGACACTGGCTACTGCTGTGGGGAGCACAAGGCCCTGCTGCCAACTGTGCACCAACAAACAGCAGGACACCACTGACTGACATCCTGAGAGACAACTTACACTCCCTGCAATGCAAGCACGTTCCATGGTGGGATATCTGGCTGGCTGAGTGGGAAGGGGGACTTGCAGCACTGACTATAGTCACCAGCACCTCCCCTCACACCCCCCAACACAAACTCCACAGTACCCACCTGGTAGAATGCAATGCCCTCCATCCTAACACAAGATCCCACAAAGCACCACCACCCTGGGTTATGTTGTGTGAAGCACAGGGACACTCTTGGGACTCTTAGCCAAACAACTGCCAGGACAACACTCCCAGCCATCCTGTCAGCACAGCCACCCCACCCCACAGGGAAGCAGAGTCAAAAGGAAGGAAGCATGGGCATGCTGGGAAGGGGGTGGAGGCAATAGCATGATGGGAGTCGTACTCACAGACATTGCTCAGCCTCACAACTGGCCCATCAACACCACTCCTGAACCATGCTCACATCACAGGGAGTGGAGAAGGACTCACAAGATGGCTGACACTGGCTACTGCTGTGGGGAGCACAAGGCCCTGCTGCCAACTGTGCACCAACAAACAGCAGGACACCACTGACTGACATCCTGAGAGACAACTTACACTCCCTGCAATGCAAGCACGTTCCATGGTGGGATATCTGGCTGGCTGGGTGGGAAGGGGGACTTGCAGCACTGACTATAGTCACCAGCACCTCCCCTCACACCCCCCAACACAAACTCCACAGTACCCACCTGGTAGAATGCAATACCCTCCATCCTAACACAAGATCCCACAAAGCACCACCACCCAGGGTTATGTTGTGTGAAGCACATGGACACTCTTGGGACTCTTAGCCAAACAACTGCCAGGACAACACTCCCAGCCATCCTGTCAGCACAGCCAGCCCACCCCACAGGGAAGCAGAGTCAAAAGGAAGGAAGCATGGGCATGCTGGGAAGGGGGTGGAGGCAATAGCATGATGGGAGTCGTACTCACAGACATTGCTCAGCCTCACAACTGGCCCATCAACACCACCCTGAACCATGCTCACATCACAGGGAGTGGAGAAGGACTCACAAGATGGCTGACACAGGCTACTGCTGTGGGGAGCACAAGGCCCTGCTGCCAACTGTGCACCAACAAACAGCAGGACACCACTGACTGACATCCTGAGAGACAACTTCCACTCCCTGCAATGCAAGCACGTTCCATGGTGGGATATCTGGCTGGCTGGGTGGGAAGGGGGACTTGCAGCACTGACTATAGTCACCAGCACCTCCCCTCACACCCTCCCCAACACAAACTCCACAGTACCCACCTGGTAGAATGCAATGCCCTCCATCCTAAAACAAGATCCCACAAAGCACCACCACCCTGGGTTATGTTGTGTGAAGCACAGGGACACTCTTGGGACTCTTAGCCAAACAACTGCCAGGACAACACTCCCAGCCATCCTGTCAGCACAGCCAGCCCAACCCACAGGGAAGCAGAGTCAAAAGGAAGGAAGCATGGGCATGCTGGGAAGGGGGAGGAGGCAATAGCATGATGGGAGTCGTACTCACAGCCCTACATCCCCCACCACATGGCCCAGCAAGCTCACACTCACGCATGCACATCCCACAGAGAGTGGAAAGGCCCATAAAAGATGTCTGACACTGTTGCTGTGTCGTGGGGAGCACAAGGGCATGCTGGGTACTGCACACCAACCAACAGCAGGACACCACTGTCAGCCATCTTGCCATTGCCCTCACACCCACACCCACTGAACTCCACACAAAAGCAAGTAAGTATGGGAATGCTGGCAAGTGGGGTGGAGGCAATGGCATGATGGGAGTCGTAGTCACAGACATAGCTCACCCCCACAACTGTCCCATCAACACCACCCTGAACCATGCTCACATCACAGGGAGTGGAGAAGGACTCACAAGATGGCTGACACTGGCTACTGCTGTGGGGAGCACAAGGCCCTGCTGCCAACTGTGCACCAACAAACAGCAGGACACCACTGACTGACATCCTGAGAGACAACTTACACTCCCTGCAACGCAAGCACGTTCCATGGTGGGATAACTGACTGGCTGGCTGGGTGGGAAGGAGGTCTGGCTGTCAACCAAACACAAGCAATGCAGACCATGTTCACACCCCAGAAAATACATAGAAATGCCCAAATAATGCAGGACAATGTGCCACACCAATATCAACCCCTGACTGTGACGACTTAGGACAATGCAATGTACAGGCCCGCACCCAGAGGCACAGTCACAACTGTCATGTGTGTCAACCACTGATGCCTGCAGAAACATGACATACATTGTTTGTGTCTCCCAAAAACAGGTGATGATGGGGACACAGCAGCAGACGCTGAGGAGTCCCAGTCCCAGGCTCAAGAGGATGCCGAGCTCACTGGCATCGTACAGCCTCTGTCCTCCTCGGACGATGAACAACCTGGCACATCCGGTGCAAGTCAACATGCAGCACCAGCAGGACCACCAGCTGCAGCACCAGCAGGACCACCAGCTGCACTCCCTGCACCCACCCCTACAACGACTGTCACCACGAATACCATCCCTGCCGACATGGACAGAATAAGGAGCAACACCAGCGCAGTGACCCTGGACCAACCTGGGGCCATGGACACCACCACCACCACCAACCCCCAAGGTGGACCAGGGTTATCTGTGCGTGCAACTGCACACACTGCACATGTCAGCAGGGGTGGTGGGAGGGGTGGGAGACAGAGGTCGCTGCTTGCAGACGTTGCTGGTGTGCATGACGACCCACAACTGGTACGCATAGCTGATGCGTACCAGTCCAGCACCGGAGAGCTCAGCCAGGTAGTGGGGCTCCTCAGAGACATCAAACAGCAGCAGGCTGCCCATCATGCCCGCTTGGACTCCCACATGTCCCACGTGGAGTCACACATGTCCCGTGTGGACTCACACATGTCCCGCGTGGAGTCCAAGTGGGATGTACTGCATGAGATGACGGCGGTGCACAGGGACATTTTACAATGCCTCCGCCAGATGAACAGCAACCAGTCCACACCTCCCTGTGTGCCAACAACATCTGGTACCGAACAAACTGCAACTGCCACAGGGAGGGAGGAGGACTCTGGCGGAGAGTCCCCTGCACCGCAGCAGCCTGCACTTGAGGGCCCCCCCAAGAAGAGGGGTCGTCCGAGGAGGGGAAAGTGAGAGGCCGATGGCCAAGCGCAACTCCCAGGAAGCCTGAACCTGTTCTGGATGTTCGCCTTTGTGCACAGACTGTTCACCCTGTTGACGGCAACACTACTCCCACACATTGCATGGGGAGTACAAGTTGGACCAATGTGTCAGACAACTGTGGCCCCGATACTGGGGATCCTGTCTACCCGGACTTTCAATTCACCTAGGAACTTGGGATTGCAAGATTCATGTACAGCACAACACATCCTATGCACTATTTACACAAATGTATCACAATAAACACACTAATACACCATACTTGCCTCTGTCGTGATTCCAACGTGGGTGCTGTTATGGGGATGATGAACTGCAAAATTACACTGTGTATGCGAACTGCAACAGCAAGGACAACACAGGCATGTGAGTAAAGGCAACGTGACACATATGAGGGAGACACACCACCAGGGCTACACAACACATACACACCTAGGCCATCTGACTCATTGCCTACACTGATGTTGCCAGGGAAGACGGTGCAATGCACAGACACCACACCCATTCCCAGTTGTAGTCAAGTAGCCCACAGGTGCAGTAAGCAAATGGCAGTCAAATGTGTGACCACAGACAACGCACATCACTAAGTGAAGCACAGGTTTATTACACAGTAGCAACATGCCGTAACCACTACAGATGCAAGGTAACCCCACCTGGTAGCGGGCACGCAGTCAACAACTGTAGACGGAAGGAAGTCCATGGGTGTGGCGCACATCACCTGTAGGGACACAACAGCTACCAGTCTGGATGTGCAATCACGTCGTCGGTGGACACAGTTGACCAAACGAATCTGAAAGTACCCTGTGAAGGACAGAAATGACACACAGTCAAAAGCAATGCAGTACAGGACAGAACAGCAAAACTCATGCACAATACATGTTACAAGATACCCACCCAGAACCAAGTTAGCATGTCAACACTGTTGGGGAGTACAGCCCACCTGTAACCACACATCGCAACACACATCCAGTCAAGTAGCCCATGGACACACTCCAACAGCGCCAGAGCCCCACCCACACATCATGCCAACTCACATCATTCACATGACACCTCAGGATACTCACATTCAGCTAAAGAAGTTGGTGATGAGCTGTGTGCGGACATCACCATCACCATCATCATCATCATCGTCACTGGCATCTTGGTCCAGGCCAGGATCCTCCACAGGTGGCGGATGTTTGTCATCGTCATCCTGGATGAGAGGCAACTCCTTCCGCACTGCCAGGTTGTGTAGCATGCAGCAGACGATGATAATCTTGCACACTTTTGCAGGGGCATATGGGAGGGACCCTCCGGTCTTGTCCAGGCAGCGGAAGCGGCTCTTCAGGAGACCAAAGGTCCGCTCAATCACTCTCCTGGTCCGACCATGTGCCTCATTGTAGCGCATCTGGGCAGGTGTCACAGGGTTCCTGAGGGGTGTCAGCAACCACGGCATGTTGGGGTATCCCGAGTCACCTACGGACAGACAAGTGCACATCAGCTGACTTGGAAAAGTGGGCGGAATACTACAGATCAGATCACACACAATGGCACAAAGTCAGTACACACCGACAAGCCAGGCACGCTGGTTCTGCATCTGTGCCATCATCCTGGGGATGCGACTACTCCTCATCACAAAGGCATCGTGTGCTGAACCAGGGAAACGGGCACACACGTGTGTGATGGTCATGTCTGCAAGACACACCACCAGTGCATTGACCGAGTGGTAGTGCTTGCGGTTCCTGTAGGCCTGCTCCTGGGCCTATGGTGGTACCAAAGCCACATGTGTCCCATCAATGGAGCCAATGACATGCGGCATCCTCCCCAGGGCATAAAAGTCACTCTTCACGTCAGTGAGTCGTCGCAGTCTAGGGAAATAGATGTACCGGTTCAGGAAGAGCAACATTGCCGCCAAAACATCGCGGAGCACACGGCTGAACATGGTCTGTGACATCCCACCAGCAGACGCCACAGTATGTTGGAAGGTACCGGTGGCAAAGAAGTGTAGGGCTGCCATCACCTTCACCTTGGGGGTCAGCGCTGTAGGATACGGCCGGCCAGGCTGCAAATGTGGGGACAACTGCACTGCCAAATCCTCAATCAGCTGCCTGGTGAAGCGGTACCGTCGGATGCTGTCCCGTTCCACCATCGTTGCCAGGTCTGGGAATGGCCGATGGACAGCAGGAGCCCTGCAGTGCAGAGGAGAAGTAAGCAAGATCGTCAGTCACCCCACATATGCGGCATTGAACACACTCAAGATCCCAACATACATCATCATGAGGCACAACTACATGAAGTGTGCAGTACCGGAAGGACATGTATGGTACATACATGGCAACATCTGTCAACACGGTCCTACAGGTGGCATCAATTTGTCCCAGGTTGGCCCATTGGATATCATGATGCCGTGTCACAGTCACCCCCCACAGTGACATGTGAGGACAGATGTGCCCCAGGCACCACAGCTCAACGACAGGTACATTCCCAGGGACCCTGTAATGCCACATGGACACTGGCATCACCTGGAGTATCATGTGTACACCACAGCAAAACAAACATGACCCCCACAGGTAGTGGCCACACTTGCCATGGCAGGACAGACATGGACGTCTGTGACACACACGCACAACATCAGAGTCCATGCACACACAACGTGGATGTGGAGACTGTCTCCCATTGTGCACATGAAATCAGAGACATTGTAAACACTACATTCACAAAGACTGTGGAGGGCCATCACTATTGTGCCACTGGGACACCCTGGCTCAAACATACCGTCCCACATGGGACTCACGGGGTATGTGACATGACATACACAAACACCACTGTGAAATGTGACCATGACACATGCACAGATATGAACAGTTGCACATCACAGTGGTCACGTACACGTAACACCCAGGATCCTGTCCCCATGAACACGTGCACAGCCTGGGGGTGGCTGCCCACAGGTGACACCCACAGGACAACATGTACACCAACATACACACAATAGGAAATGCAGCCTTACATGCCTTATGATAAGGTTTGGACAGGCTGTCGTGATGTAGGTGTGCCCCTCACTCCCTGGGAGCTATCTGTGGCTGGCATATGTCCATCTGAGACAGGCATGCTGACCTATGCCAGTCACATGTACAGTGATGCGTTGTACCGCAATGGACCGATCGGGGCCTCCGGCCGGCCCATTGCCTTCAATGTGTGCGGGTACGCGTTGTACCCCTGTGCGCGTTGAACCGCAATGGACCGATCGGTGCCTCCGGCCGGCCCATTGCCTTCAATGTGTGCGGGTACGCGTTGTACCCCAGTGCGTGTTGAACCGCAATGGACCGATCGGTGCCTCCGGCCGGCCCATTGCCTTCAATGTGTGCGGGTACGCGTTGTACCCCTGTGCGCGTTGTACCGCAATGGACCGATCGGTGCCTCCGGCCGGCCCATTGCCTTCAATGTGTGTGGCACGCGTTGTACCCCTGTGCGCGTTGAACCGCAATGGACCGATCGGTGCCTCCGGCCGGCCCATTGCCTTCAATGTGTGCGGGTACGCGTTGTACCCCTGTGCGCGTTGAACCGCAATGGACCGATCGGTGCCTCCGGCCGGCCCATTGCCTTCAATGTGTGCGGGCACGCGTTGTACCCCTGTGCGCAGTTAGTACCGCAATGGACCGATCGGTGCCTCCGGCCGGCCCATTGCCTTCAATGTGTGCGGGTACGCGTTGTACCCTGTGCTGCGTTGAACCGCAATGGACCGATCGGTGCCTCCGGCCGGCCCATTGCCTTCAATGTGTGCGGGTACGCGTTGTACCCCTGTGCGCGTAGTACCGCAATGGACCGATCGGTGCCTCCGGCCGGCCCATTGCCTTCAATGTGTGCGGGTACGCGTTGTACCCCTGTGCGCGTTGTACCGCAGTGGACCGATCGGTGCCTCCGGCCGGCCCATTGCCTTCAATGTGTGCGGGTACGCGTTGTACCCCTGTGCGCGTTGAACCGCAATGGACCGATCGGTGCCTCCGGCCGGCCCATTGCCTTCAATGTGTGCGGGCACGCGTTGTACCCCTGTGCGCGTTGTACCGCAATGGACCGATCGGTGCCTCCGGCCGGCCCATTGCCTTCAATGTGTGCGGGTACGCGTTGTACCCCTGTGCGCGTTGAACCGCAATGGACCGATCGGTGCCTCCGGCCGGCCCATTGCCTTCAATGTGCGGGTACGCGTTGTACCCCTGTGCGCGTTGAACCGCAATGGACCGATCGGTGCCTCCGGCCGGCCCATTGCCTTCAATGTGTGCGGGTACGCGTTGTACCCCTGTGCGCGTTGTACCGCAATGGACCGATCGGTGCCTCCGGCCGGCCCATTGCCTTCAATGTGTGCGGGTACGCGTTGTACCCCTGTGCGCGTTGAACCGCAATGGACCGATCGGTGCCTCCGGCCGGCCCATTGCCTTCAATGTGTGCGGGCACGCGTTGTACCCCTGTGCGCGTTGAACCGCAATGGACCGATCGGTGCCTCCGGCCGGCCCATTGCCTTCAATGTGTGCGGGTACGCGTTGTACCCTGTGCGCGTTGTACCGCAATGGACCGATCGGTGCCTCCGGCCGGCCCATTGCCTTCAATGTGTGCGGGTACGCGTTGTACCCCTGTGCGCGTTGAACCGCAATGGACCGATCGGTGCCTCCGGCCGGCCCATTGCCTTCAATGTGCGCGGTACGCGTTGTACCCCTGTGCGCGTTGAACCGCAATGGACCGATCGGTGCCTCCGGCCGGCCCATTGCCTTCAATGTGTGCGGGTACGCGTTGTACCCCTGTGCGCGTTGTACCGCGAATGGACCGATCGGTGCCTCCGGCCGGCCCATTGCCTTCAATGTGTGCGGGTACGCGTTGTACCCCTGTGCGCGTTGTACCGCAATGGACCGATCGGTGCCTCCGGCCGGCCCATTGCCTTCAATGTGTGCGGGTACGCGTTGTACCCCTGTGCGCGTTGAACCGCAATGGACCGATCGGTGCGCACCCATTGACAATGGGCTTGCCTGGCAACGGACGCGTTTTCGAATTTCGAACGAGTCGGTTGCTGGGAATTCAGTTGGTCACCCACAACAATGTTGCAAAATCATGTATGTCATGAAGTTGAAGATTTGAAGGATGCTGTGGGCGTGTTTTGGTGCTGCTATTCCATGGATTGGCCAGATTCAGAAGATGCAAACGACTTGGACCTATCACTTTGGACACAAGGGACAGGATCTGCCTCTCCAGCACATATATATTGCTGGCTGTTCCCCTGAGAGCCCACTTGCCTGCACTACATGCTCCAGGACGACATCTGCCACTGCACTGCTGCTGTCTCTGCCCCTCTGGACCCTGCAATGGCACGTACTGTGGAGAGAGCCCCAGCCTTCAGCCTTGAGGAGAACCAGGCCCTGCTGGACAGCCTACTTCCACAGTACAGCAAGCTGTATGGGACACCAGGGGAGCAGGTGAGTGTCCTGTGCACTGCCTTTCTGAATGTGCATTTTGTCTGACTAGCAAGGCTGAGAGTCTGCACGCCACTGGCTAGCAGGCTCACTGAGTAGTTGTCACCCCCATAGTGTGTAGTGACTTGCACTGGACAGGTATGGTGCAGTGACAGTGCTTCTGAACAGGGTTTTACTCCCCATGCAATGATACCATGTAGTGACTTCTGGAAAACTGTCCATGGGCAGCCGTGCACTGCCTGTGTACACCATGTGCCCCTGTGATTGCGACATGTATATGCAACTGTGTCATGCACGGATATGTTGCATGTGTAGTAATGGCCTTATCACTTTGTCATCCTGACAGGCTTCTGCCCATCGGAAGCAGGAGATATGGAAGGACATCGTCCGGGCTGTCCGGTCCGTGGGGTCTACAAGCGCCGGATCCGCAACTGCCAAAAGAGGTGGCAGGACCTTCGGGGCTGGACCCGGAGGATTGCACGGGTCCAGCTGAAGCTGTCGCCTCCTCGCAGGAGGGGCGGAACACGGACCCTGACCCCCCACATGCTCAGGATCCTGGCGGTGGTCTTTCCAGACCTGGATGGGCAGCTGAAGGCCAGAGAGCAGCAAGGAGGGGGTGAGTCAAAGACTGCACTGTGTACTCTGTCTAACATGCTATGTGCCCTCCTCGGGCCTGGTTAAACTGCCACAGTACAGCGGTCATGTTGTCCAGGAGCCATGTCCCTCTATTGTGCACTGCCCACTCCTCATCTGATACCCAGGTGTGGCCCTTACATGCAGGGAATTCTGTCACTTAGGACTGTGTCCTTGCAGTTTGCTTGACTCAAGGTGGGAGACAGCATCTGTTTCCCTGACTCTGTGGTGGGCATCATGGGTGGGTCCATTGCTTACACAATGCCTGTATTCTGACATGTATTCAGCGTGTTACTTTGATCTGTGGTCCAATTGCTGAGCTGATCCACCACATGTGGCTGGGGTATCTGGCACACACCCATGCTGCGGGTGGGAACAATGTTTGGGCCCCAGGAGTATGTATATGACGTGTGTCACACATACTTAGCCAGCTGCCTACAGTCCAGGGCTCATCCCTCATTCATGTGGGGCTGGACAGTCATGCCTACTCCAGGCCATACAATACACTCTGTACTCCCACTCCCGTGTATCAGCTGACACATTGTGCGCAGTGATTTGACCCCTCAGGTGTCTGCCTCTGTGTCAGTGTGCTGTGGATTAGTCGCCAGGACTGCTGTGGAGTTTCTTGGTAGGGGCTCAGCATGCCACTGGAGATGTGACCATAGGAGACGATACTTGTGTGACACATAGGTGTCTGATCAGCTGCCCATGCAGACTGGGGCATGTGAATGTGAAGTTCAGGCAGCTGTTCCCCATGCACAGCAGAGTGTGAGGGGCTCAGGTTCAGAGGGTAGTGTCACAGGTCTACCATATGTCCAATAGGTATGACCTGGACAGATGAGGGTTAAGAGGATGTGTTGTGGGGGATGTACATGTGCACTTGTGCAGCTCCAGGACTTGCATTCCCCATGACCTACTATTGTGACACAGTGCAGAGTGTTGTTAGTCTGGCTGCAAAGTCATACATCACTGAGACAGTGATGTATGACTTTGCAGTCATGCCTCCGCCATGGCATGTGTCTACTGATTGGTGAGCCTGCAGGGGAGTGACATGTGCTACATGCACACCATAGTGGCGCTGGCTATCAGGACATGGGTGCATCATGGTGTCTGTCACTGGTATGCATCACATGCATTTCCTATTTGACTCTGGGCATCCCTTTCATCCGGAAACCTGTACTGACTCAGTGGCAAGAGCTGTGAGGTGTGCATGTCCACATGCCACACCGTGTCCTCTGCACTGTCCAACTACTGTGTACTTGGTGCATGTGTCAACACTGGGGTGTTGCAATCCAACAGACACCAGACAGATGGGTGCAAGGCCATGTGGGATGTGAGTGCCATGCTTGGCATCGGACTGACAATTGACTTCTCCTGTTCAATTAGGGCACTTTTAGCAATGTACAACTGATGATGCCAGGGCTTGCTCTGTGATGTGCTGTGCTCACAGTGGTGTGTGCGTTATGTGCAGGTGACTGATGTCTGTCTGTATCCCCATTGTTTGCAGATACATCCACGGCCACGGAAGGGGACAGCTCCACGGACCAGGAGGAGCCAGAGAGCCAGACTGGGTCAGCAGCCGAGGAGTGGTCGGAGGGACCCAGTGGCACGGAGGGCGAGGGGAGCCACACCGAGGAGTCCTCAGCAGCATCCACCTCAGCTGAGGACCAGAGCAACTCGGAGGATGACTCCCTTGTGGAGGCGGGTGTCAGCAGCCACCACACCCCAGCTAGTGTTGCTGTCCCCGCCACCACCAGCACCACCACCGCCCTCCCATCGGCTCCCATTCCCCAGGTCCGTGGAGGCTCCCATGTCCGGGAGCGTGTTTCCTTTGGGCCAGGCACCGCACCCCCTGCCCCTGTGTCCCCTGCTGCCCTGAGTGAGGAGTCTGTGTACCTCCTTCGCCAGCTCCATGTAGGGCAGACAGCCATGCTGAGTGTCCTCCATGCGCACACCGCGCTGTTGACTCAGCTGGTGTCGTTCATGGAGGGCATCTCATCGGGCATGTCTGACCTACAGAGGGGCAATAGGTCCATGGACTCCTCCCTGACGGCAGCAGTGTCCCTCCTCAAACGGTCCCTCACCCCTCCTGCCTCTGCTCCATCCACACTCCCCAGCACCTTACCCGTCCCAAGCACACACACACCGGCACAGGCACACACCAGCACACACACATCCAGCACACTGACACACACGCCAATGACAAAACGCACACGCACGCACATTCAGGGGACTGAAGCCAGACTCACAGGGGATGGGGCCCTGGAACACACACACGCATCCACATGCACTGCGCAGTCCTCAGTTCCCTCTCCTCCAAAGCACCCTCCCTTGCCTCACCTGCAACCCCAAAGTCACAGCAGCTCTTCCTCTGTGACCTCGGCCTCTTCCCCACCGATGAAGCTGCTCCAGCATCCCGGGGGAAGAGGAAGCCCACCCACACGGAGCAGAGTGCCCTCGCCCCCGGACACCCTCCCCCAGGCGCAGACGGACTGAGGCCCCCACCCGCAAGTCCCCCGGAGTCCTAAGAGCAAGACCCCGCCACCGCCCTGCAGCTCAGGCACAAGGTCTCCGTCCTCCATCCCTCAGGCCCCCACTGCACAGGTGCCCCCACCACACCCTGCCCCAGGTTCCCCCACCCACAGATATACCATCCCCAAGAGGATCAGGCCTTCTCCCCTGCCACTTGCTCTCCCAGCACCACACCCCCGCTGCGCTTGTCTGTGCCACTGATGTGGTGAGGGTGTCCTCCCCTCTGTCCAACCCACCTTGCCTGTTCCCCATTCTCCTCCCCTGGAGGTAGGCACTGCAGTGGAGTCCACTACCGCCCTGTCTGACTTGGGCACTGCAGTGGCGGACCTGTCCACTCCATCTGCAGGGTCCACTGCAGTTGTGCCGGCACCCACGACATCTGAGTCATGCCCCCAGTTGTGCCGGCACACACCATGTCAGACACCTCCACTGCAGTTGTCAGTGGCTCGCCAGCACCCACCACCCCTTCCCTGACTCCCCCTGGTGAGCCCTGATCCTGTCCCTGCGGTGCCTGGCCTGCCCCCGGTTGCCCCTCCTAGTGGATTGTCCCTGGTTTTGTGCAGGCATGCGTAGGGTGACATCTGCCAGTGTCACCCTGTTTGAACTTTGACAATGGACTGGCCATTGGCCTTTGCTCTATTTTTTCTGGACGTCGTTTTCAATCAACACATATGCTGAATAAAGCAACTTTCTTTTCTCTAGTGCTCATGCTTCAGATGTACATGTTGTTGGTGCTGCTAACCATGCCCTTGCTGCAGTGATGGTGATATCTGGTCTCATGATTATGAAGTGTTACTGTGCAGGAACCCATGTGGTCCAGGGGGAATGTGTCCTATCATGTGGTGTATCCATATCATCAATAGCAGCATCTGAGGGTGTCATGTGTTCAGTATATGGCAATGGGTTTCCTACTTACATTAGCAATTTCATATCTGTGGCTTCCACCCCTGCACATCTGTTGTGCCTGCCATCGTTGCATTTGTCTACTTCCCTGACCGTGTTGCCATCTCCAGTGGACATGCAGGTTTGGGCATCAATGGGGAAGGACTCATCCGTGTAGTCAGTGCAACATTGCTATACAAGTGTGTTGGATCTGTGCTGATGATTCCGTTGGCACATCCATGACCAGGCTGATGTGATGGGAGCCCTCATTTGGTGCTAATTGTTGATTGTGTGACCAAGTGCTCAGCTGACATGATGGGGCCCTACTGAGGCAACATATGGCACAGCTTTCCTCACACAGGAGTGGAGTCCCCTCATGGCAGTGTGTACACGTGTGACATTGCCTGCGCCCAAGGTGTGTGTTGTATGTGCATGTCTGTGTGTTCACTTCCATTTATCTGCGCATGCTGTGATCCCTAGTGTTGTACCTGTTTGTGATGCTTGCTGACTTGAGCTATGTTCCCCAAAGTCTTCTCCTGTGTTCTCTGTGATGTGGGTGCATGGCACATTACTGGTCATCAGGGTGTCACCCATAGGTGTGTTTGCTGTCAGGGCTGAGTTTGTGTGCAGACGCAGATGGGTCACAGTCAGGTTTCCCTTGGCACTTGTTGTTTGCCCCTGTCATGTGATTTTCAGTTCGTGTTGTCTTTCAGTGATTGTGACACGTTGTGTGTGTGACTGCTGGCACTCCTCAGGGTCCGGGCTGCAATGTTGGTTGTTGTCTATGTGTGTTCTTTGTGGGTGACCTTGGCTTCTTCATTGGTGTGTGACTGTGGCTGGGATCCCATTGGTTGGTGTGGTATCGCCGTCATGTCCATGTACAGCGTAGTGTGCAGTGTGTCAGACATTCAGGAGTCTTGTTGAGTGGCCATGTGTGATGTGTTTCTGCACCTTGGTTCCCACCCACCACCCTGGAATAGTCATGGGTGCATGTGCAATGTCACCAGTGCATGTGTACTTCACTGCTGCACATTGTTAGAGGTCGAGGGGTGTGGTCTTGAGTGTGTGCAGATGGGAGTTGTTGCCCAGCTAGTCCCCTGCCTCCATGTTGGCCTTGGCTTACTGGCCATGCTGATTGATTTGTGCTTGTGTAGGTGTGATGGTAGTTTGTTGCTCAGGACACCTGACTGTGGTTCACAGTGTGAACGACATTTAGCTTTGTCATCACAGTGGGATTTTTATTCAGCCCAGGGTCACCACATTGTGGGGGCCCTGGGGGTGGTGCTGTGGTGTGTCTGTGTCTTGCTGTGTCAGTTGTTGTTCCTACGTGCCTGTGTGACATGTGTGTTTTGTGCTCCCTCTCATCTGACAATGCCTGCTTGCCCACATAGGGGATTTGGATCCATGAGTTACCTTAGTGTGGCAGTGTATGCACATCTGTATGATTGGTATTCAGCTCTCCTCATGTGTTGTGTGGTTGCCTGGGGACACTGGCACCCCCACCCTCACCTGCTGTGTATGATGACAGTGTTGGTCTGCCTGTTTGTGTTTGTGCATCTGCACCACTGCATTGGCATATCTTGGGCGTGCCATTGGCTGTATGTTGTTTGGTGTGTTTCCCCTGCTGTCCCTGGGACTCCTAGGTCATCGGTCAGCACAGTGATCATGGTTTGTGTGTCCCATTGCTGCCATGGTATGGTATCTGTTCACCTCACATCTGCTGTCTCCACAGGATATCTGCATTTGTGTGCCCATTGGTGCAAATATGTGGTTCTGCATTCTGATGGTCACTTCTGTCATTGTGTCATTGATGACTGTTGACGGTCTCAGCACACATGGGTGTTGTTTGTCTGCACATGGCCAAAGGAATGTTTCATTTGCACTGCAGTATTTGGCTCCCCAATTTATGTTGCAATGGGACACATACACTACTTTGCCACAGATGAGTTTTTGGTTCTGTGACCAGGAATGATCCATGCAGTTTGGCAGTTGCAGCTCTTTCTTTGTCAACAATTACCTTTTGGTCACTGTGATGATGAGGGTGTAGACCCCATTGCCACAATGGTCAAAATGTGCTTCAGCTATGGACCCCACACTTGCCTTTTGGTCACTGTGATGATGGGGGTTTAGACCCCATTGCCACAATGGTCATAATGTGCTTCAGCTATGGACCCCACACTTGCCTTTTGGTCACTGTGATGATGGGGGTTTAGACCCCATTGCCACAATGGTCAGAATGTGCTTCAGCTATGGACCCCACACTTGCCTTTTGGTCACTGTGATGATGGGGGTTTAGACCCCATTGCCACAATGGTCAAAATGTGCTGCAGCTATGGACCCCACACTTGCCTTTTGGTCACTGTGATGATGGGGGTTTAGGCCCCATTGCCACAATGGTCATGGGCTGCTTAGCATTGTGGGTGCCACACACATATATGTGTGGCACATGTGCTAGGGGGTCACATTGTATGTTCAAAGTCATGTTCGGTGTTGTAGGCATTTGACACAGCCTACACACGCTTGTCATGGTGGTGGGGGGATGTCTTTATCTTGCATTCCCTAGGTTGTGGTGTGCTTGTTGTGTCATGCATTGTCCATCTTATGAGTGGGGGTGGTAGTAGTGGTAGGCATCCAGCCCCCCCTGGCTAAGGGTGGTAGTAGTGGTAGGCATCCAGCCCCCCCGGGCTAAGGGTGGTGGTAGGCATCCAGCCCCCCCTGGGTGAGGGTGGTAGTAGTGGTAGGCATCCAGCCCCCCTGGGTGAGGGTGGTAGTAGTGGTAGGCATCCAGCCCCCTGGGTGAGGGTGGTAGTGGTGGTAGGCATCCAGCCCCCTGGGTGAGGGTGGTAGTAGTGGTAGGCATCCAGCCCCCTGGGTGTGGGTGGTAGTAGTGGTAGGCATCCTGCCCCCTGGCTAAGGGTGGTAGTAGTGGTAGGCATCCAGCCCCCTGGCTAAGGGTGGTAGTAGTGGTAGGCATCCAGCCCCCTGGCTAAGGGTGGTAGTAGTGGTAGGCATCCAGCCCCCTGGGTGTGGGTGGTAGTAGTGGTAGGCATCCAGCCCCCTGGCTAAGGGTGGTAGTAGTGGTAGGCATTCAGCCCCCCTGGGTGAGGGTGGTAGTAGTGGTAGGCATCCAGCCCCCTGGGTGAGGGTGGTAGTGGTGGTAGGCATCCAGCCCCCCTGGGTGAGGGTGGTAGTAGTGGTAGGCATCCAGCCCCCCTGGGTGAGGGTGGTAGTAGTGGTAGGCATCCAGCCCCCTGGGTGTGGGTGGTAGTAGTGGTAGGCATCCTGCCCCCCTGGCTAAGGGTGGTAGTAGTGGTAGGCATCCAGCCCCCCTGGCTAAGGGTGGTAGTAGTGGTAGGCATCCAGCCCCCCTGGCTAAGGGTGGTAGTAGTGGTAGGCATCCAGCCCCCCTGGGTGTGGGTGGTAGTAGTGGTAGGCATCCAGCCCCCCTGGCTAAGGGTGGTAGTAGTGGTAGGCATCCAGCCCCCTGGGTGAGGGTGGTAGTAGTGGTAGGCATCCAGCCCCCCTGGGTGTGGGTGGTAGTAGTGGTAGGCATCCAGCCCCCTGGCTAAGGGTGGTAGTAGTGGTAGGCATCCAGCCCCCCTGGGTGAGGGTGGTAGTAGTGGTAGGCATCCAGCCCCCCGGGCTAAGGGTGGTGGTAGGCATCCAGCCCCCCTGGGTGAGGGTGGTAGTAGTGGTAGGCATCCAGCCCCCTGGGTGAGGGTGGTAGTAGTGGTAGGCATCCAGCCCCCTGGGTGAGGGTGGTAGTGGTGGTAGGCATCCAGCCCCCCTGGGTGAGGGTGGTAGTAGTGGTAGGCATCCAGCCCCCTGGGTGAGGGTGGTAGTAGTGGTAGGCATCCAGCCCCCTGGGTGTGGGTGGTAGTAGTGGTAGGCATCCTGCCCCCCTGGCTAAGGGTGGTAGTAGTGGTAGGCATCCAGCCCCCCTGGCTAAGGGTGGTAGTAGTGGTAGGCATCCAGCCCCCTGGCTAAGGGTGGTAGTAGTGGTAGGCATCCAGCCCCCCTGGCTAAGGGTGGTAGTAGTGGTAGGCATCCAGCCCCCCTGGCTAAGGGTGGTAGTAGTGGTAGGCATCCAGCCCCTGGGTGTGGGTGGTAGTAGTGGTAGGCATCCAGCCCCCTGGCTAAGGGTGGTAGTAGTGGTAGGCATCCAGCCCCCCTGGGTGAGGGTGGTAGTAGTGGTAGGCATCCAGCCCCCTGGGTGTGGGTGGTAGTAGTGGTAGGCATCCAGCCCCCCTGGCTAAGGGTGGTAGTAGTGGTAGGCATCCAGCCCCCTGGGTGAGGGTGGTAGTAGTGGTAGGCATCCAGCCCCCCGGGCTAAGGGTGGTGGTAGGCATCCAGCCCCCCTGGGTGAGGGTGGTAGTAGTGGTAGGCATCCAGCCCCCCTGGGTGAGGGTGGTAGTGGTGGTAGGCATCCAGCCCCCCTGGGTGAGGGTGGTAGTAGTGGTAGGCATCCAGCCCCCCTGGGTGAGGGTGGTAGTAGTGGTAGGCATCCAGCCCCCCTGGGTGTGGGTGGTAGTAGTGGTAGGCATCCTGCCCCCCTGGCTAAGGGTGGTAGTAGTGGTAGGCATCCAGCCCCCCTGGCTAAGGGTGGTAGTAGTGGTAGGCATCCAGCCCCCCTGGCTAAGGGTGGTAGTAGTGGTAGGCATCCAGCCCCCCTGGGTGTGGGTGGTAGTAGTGGTAGGCATCCAGCCCCCTGGCTAAGGGTGGTAGTAGTGGTAGGCATCCAGCCCCCTGGGTGAGGGTGGTAGTAGTGGTAGGCATCCAGCCCCCCTGGGTGTGGGTGGTAGTAGTGGTAGGCATCTAGCCCCCCTGGCTAAGGGTGGTAGTAGTGGTAGGCATCCAGCCCCCCTGGGTGAGGGTGGTAGTAGTGGTAGGCATCCAGCCCCCCGGGCTAAGGGTGGTGGTAGGCATCCAGCCCCCCTGGGTGAGGGTGGTAGTAGTGGTAGGCATCCAGCCCCCTGGGTGTGGGTGGTAGTAGTGGTAGGCATCCAGCCCCCTGGCTAAGGGTGGTAGTAGTGGTAGGCATCCAGCCCCCCTGGGTGAGGGTGGTAGTAGTGGTAGGCATCCAGCCCCCCTGGGTGTGGGTGGTAGTAGTGGTAGGCATCCAGCCCCCTGGCTAAGGGTGGTAGTAGTGGTAGGCATCCAGCCCCCCTGGGTGAGGGTGGTAGTAGTGGTAGGCATCCAGCCCCCGGGCTAAGGGTGGTGGTAGGCATCCAGCCCCCCTGGGTGAGGGTGGTGGTAGTAGTGGTGAGGCATCCAGCCCCCTGGGTGAGGGTGGTAGTAGTGGTAGGCATCCAGCCCCCTGGGTGAGGGTGGTAGTAGTGGTAGGCATCCAGCCCCCTGGGTGAGGGTGGTAGTGGTGGTAGGCATCCAGCCCCCCTGGGTTAGGGTGGTAGTAGTGGTAGGCATCCAGCCCCCCTGGGTGAGGGTGGTAGTAGTGGTAGGCATCCAGCCCCCCTGGGTGTGGGTGGTAGTAGTGGTAGGCATCCAGCCCCCCTGGGTGAGGGTGGTAGTAGTGGTAGGCATCCAGCCCCCGGGCTAAGGGTGGTGGTAGGCATCCAGCTCCCCCTGGGTGAGGGTGGTAGTAGTGGTAGGCATCCAGCCCCCCTGGGTGAGGGTGGTAGTAGTGGTAGGCATCCAGCCCCCCTGGGTGAGGGTGGTAGTGGTGGTAGGCATCCAGCCCCCCTGGGTGAGGGTGGTAGTAGTGGTAGGCATCCAGCCCCCTGGGTGAGGGTGGTAGTAGTGGTAGGCATCCAGCCCCCCTGGCTAAGGGTGGTAGTAGTGGTAGGCATCCTGCCCCCTGGGTAGGGGTGGTGGTGCGCATTCAGGCCCCTGTGTGCATATGTGGCATTGGTGATGGGCATCCCGCCCCTATGGTGCTGCTGTTGCTGGTGTAAGTATATTCAGCATCCCCGTGTATGTGTGTGATGTGTCGTGTACGTGTTGTATGTGTTTTGTGGTTGGTGTCTGGCTTACCTTCTGCGCCGTACGCGTCCGTGCCTGTTCCGGTAGTAGATGTAGAATATTGGTATGATCGGGACGAAGGGATTCATGGTTGGTTCGTGTCGTTCGTCCTTCTCGTTGCTTGGCGCCGCCCTCGCCGCTTCGCCTCGTCCTCGTCGCTCGCGCCGCCCTCGTCGGTGCCGTGGTTCGCCTCGTAGCCGTGGATCGTGTTGTGGCGCGAATCGGAGCTTATGTGCGCTCTCCCGGATGCTTTAACGTGCCGTGCGTAGCGACGGGTTCGGCGCGTACGGGAAGCGCATCGTACTTGTCCGGCCGGACGGGGCTGCATTTTTCCTTCGTGCGACTCGATCCAACACTTTTCCTACTGTTGCACTCACTGGAGTGGTAGTAGTAAGTTTTACCCCTACGCTATCCAACACTTTCCCTACTGTTTCACTCATTGGAGTGGGAATAGTAATTTTTACCCCTACGCAATCCAACCCTTTTCCTACTGTTGCACTCACTGGAGTTGGAATAGTAAGTTTTACCCCTCTGCTATCCAACACTTTCCCTACTGTTGTACTGATTGGAGTGGGAATAGTACATTTTATCCTGCCACTATCCAACACTTCCCCTACTATTGCACTCACTGGAGTGGGAATAGTAAGTTTTACCCCTCCGCTATCCAACACTTTCCCTACTGTTGTACTCATTGGAGTGGGAATAGTAATTTTTACCCGTACGCAATCCAACCCTTTTCCTACTGTTGCACTCACTGGAGTGGGAATAGTAAGTTTTACCCCTCTGCTATCCAACACTTTCCCTACTGTTGCACTCATTGGAGTGGGAATAGTAATTTTTACCCCTGTGCAATCTAACACTTTCCCTACTGTTGCACTGACTGGCGTGGGAATAGTAAGTTTTACCCCTCCTCTATCCAACACTTTCCCTACTGTTGCACTCATTGGAGTGGTAATAGTAGTTTTTATCCCTACGCAATCCAACACTTTCCCTACTGTTGCACTGACTGGGGTGGGAATAATAAGTTTTACCTCTCCGCTATCCAACACGTTCCATACTGTTGCACTCACTGGAGTGGGAATAGTAATTTTCACCCCTCTCCTATCCAACACTTTCCCTAATGTAACACTCACTGGAATGGGAATAGTAAGTTTTGCCCCTCCGCTATCCAACACTTTCCTTACTGTTGCACTCACTGGAGTGGGAATAGTAATTTTTACCTCTCCGCTATCCAACAACTCCCCTACTGTTGCACTCACTGGAGTGGGAATAGTAATTTTTACCCCTCTGCTGTCCAACACTTTCCCGACTGTTGCACTCATTGGAGTGGGAATAGTAAGTTTTACTCCTCCGCTATCCAACACTTTCCCTACTGTTGCACTCATTGGAGTGGTAATAGTAATTTTTACCCCTACTCAACCCAACAATTTCCCTACTGTTGCACTCACTGGAGTGGCAATAGTAATTTTTACACGTCTGCTATCCAACACTTTCCCTACTGTTGCCCTCACTGAAGTGGGAATAGTAATTTTTACCCCTCTGCTATCCAACACTTTCCCTACTGTTGCACTGACTAGAGTGGTTAATTTAAGTTTGAAGATTTTTAAATAATTTAATGTTTTAATTAATAATAAAATAGATTTTTATGTTATTCATATATATTTATATATATATGTTTGTATATTTTTATATAATTTCAAAATTATAAAATAAATTAAAATTAATAGTTTATTAATTGTTTTAAAATAAATATATATATACATATATATATATTGATTATTATGTATTTGTGTTTAATGTCTTTTTAATTAAGTTTATTTGTCATATTTGTTAAAATGTATATTAAATCTACTTTTTTAAATTAATTTTTATTATGTCATATATTTAATTTTTGTTATTATTATTTTATATAGATATATAAAAATCAATATTTTGTACAACTCTATTTTTAACATCGATATTTTTTTCTATATTTTTGTACTTACCTGTTTAAGTATAGGGAGTCGATATTTTTGCATTATATATTTTTTCATCGATATCTTTTACTTTTATATTTTTTACATCAATATTTTGTCAGTGAAACTTCTCACTCACCCTGCTTAAGCCAATCTTGCACTCGCAATAAATATTTGCAATTGAATGTACCCATATACTGAACCAAACTCATGACCATTTTGGAGAGACTGGGAGAACTAACAAGCTATAACTAGCTATACCTTTTTGAGATCCTCTTTTTCACAGACAACTTACTCTAGTGCTGCAGCCTTTGCTTAGAAACTCTTCCCCTTGACATTAGACTTAAACACACGCATTTCATACTTAGAAAATGCCTAAAAATTGAACTCCTGTGTCTTTCAGTGAAGTAACTCAGTTCTCTCTTAACTATTGATAAGTGCTCAGTCTGTGACAGAATGTTAATCTAGTTACTACTTTATTTTCTATCGTACTTTTAAAATGGACTTATTTCTGTTAATGAAACTTTTTGCTCAATGGCATTGAGTCTTTTGCGTAAGGATCTTGAGCTTTTATAAGTAATCCAGAGTTTTTTGAAAAGTAACTTTAAAAATTGTGGTGAGGGTGTGCTACATGCTACTGTTAAAAAAGAAATGCATTAATTATCAGTGTGTGCAAAGAAATGCAGGAACTTACATTGAGGGTCTTAGGAAATGTAGCCAAGGATTAATACAGCTATGGCAACTCATGTGACTACTACTATGTTATTATGAAGCCCTATAGTGTTAGGTTATCCAAATACAAAACCTGTACAGCAAGGGTTTAGGTTTCCAAGGGTTAGATTTGTACAGAATTCCACATTAGGCATGGGGCAGGGCAAATATAGTGGGTGAAGCTTTTCCTAAGATGGTATTGGAAGGTCCTGGCAACGGTGCTTCATCTGAATGCAGGTTGATTAATATGAGTGTGTTTGCCACACTAGAAAATCAAAAGTAGGTTTACCATTGTGTAACCAACCCAAAAAAAAGTAGGGTGATACCCTTCACGAAATATGTGATTGTCTGCTGGAACTCAGCTATGATCTACAGCAAATCTCACTTTTCTGCATGGTCATCCCAGATTCTTCACCTTTTTCTGAGCCCTATCTTTGCTGGATTTTTAACTCTGTCCACTTAACCCCTGCTATACTGGAGTAAAGTGCCTGTGCTCCCCCTTTAAACATGGTAAAATTGGCTTACCCCTTAATGACCTATTTAACTTGCCTATAAGTCCCTAGTTTATGATGTAGGACATACACTCATGGCCTGGAAGTTAAATGCCATCTATGGACAACAGAGCCTATGGTGTCATCCACAAAGTTGACCGGTAAAACATGGCTTCAGACCTACCATGCTTAGCCTGGCAGCAGTAGCCTAAAAACAAGCCTGTCAAAATAAACTTTTTTTACTGTGGAAAATCCTGCTTTTAAATATGAATAAGTTGGCCCCTCAGTATACATTGTCACCTACAAGGTAGGTTGTTTGATATTTAAAATGGGAACATATATGAAATTAAAGTTGGCATGTTCCTCCAGTGACTAACCACCACAAGCCATTTTCACTGGCAGGGCTGTGGCTGGATCGTAGATAATGTTAAGGTACAGATTATTAACTTTAATCCATAACTTTTGAGAGGAAACAAGTCAAATAGGTCTATTTTTCATTTTATTAAAAGTCCAATTCATTGATGAAGTTAGAGTTTTACTTTACTTTTAGGAAAACAAACTTTCAGAAAGACACCTTTCCTTTGTCTTAAGCTCCTGGAGGCTAATTTGCATTAGCCATTTATGAGCTGCCCATCAAGTACTTGACATTATTGAGGTATGAAAACTGATCTCAGAACAGAACAATGCTTTTGGCCTGGTGACCGAATGGACTGGCTGTTGGGCATTTGATCCCTATCAACCCAGGAAGGATGGGGTAGGGGGTCAATGCAGGAACGTCCCTAGATTGAATGAGACAGACCCCCTTCATTATTTAGTGTACATTGAGACCTGAAGAAGGGAAAGCCTTAATTCCCAAGTCCTGCACTATCCAGCCAGGCTCCAAGGCCATGGGGAGGGAAGCTACCTCAAAACTGATTTGGAGTGGACAAAGGAGAGGAGACTACTCAATTCACTGGCCACACCTCAGGGTGGACTCAAGAACTCAGTGCAAGGGAGGAGGGATTTCCCCATCTTGGAGTTTACAGCTGAGGGACACCGTGAAATTGTTTGCAGTTGGGGAAAAAGGAACTGCTGGAAAAGTGGGCAGGGTTGCCCTGGGAACTTTTTACCCAGTGGTTAGGGAGTGTGCAGGAGCCACTCCCACCTACTAGCTAGTGTCAACTATAAATGTGGCACCACAAGGAGCCCTCCTCACAACACTTTCTGAACCTGCAGAAGATCAGAAGAGGACTGGATCTGCTGTGTGTGGCCTGCAGGAGCCCTGAAGGACTTGGCCTGTTCCCTCATGTATCCAGGACAGAGAAATGGACTCAAACAGTCAGTTGGCTTACCTCCTGTGTGGCTCCAGGGACACTACAAACTGCAGAGGCCTTTTTCTTGAAGTGACAAGTTGACCAGTACCAGCTAGACCTTGCTTCTAGCCTGTGCTGGAGTGAGTCCTGGCCCGTAAGTGGTGTACTTGAGGTTATGGGAGTTTTAGATGTGAGATAGAAGAGCTTTTATTGAATCCTTGAAACGTGCAGAAAGGTTTTAGACTTCCCAGACCTCCAGAGCTGTCAGAGGGACCTCAAGGCAAAGGTGTCAGATTTTGATTCACCTTCCTCAGATTCAGCTTTAGTACTGCCCTGCTGAAGGATTTCGAGCTCCATAAAAAAGACTAAGGGGCTCATTACGATGTCGGAACGATCGCCGGGCCGGCGGTGGCGATCGTTCCGCCATCAAATAGAGAATTACCCACCGCCATATTAGGATGGCGGTGGGTATCGCGGCGGATGCAAAGTCTGTCCGCCGCTTTTCCGCCGGTGACAATCGCACCAATTGCCTGGCGGGCGGAGCAGGGCCACTAATATGGTGGCGGTGCCTAGCAGGCACCGTCCGCCATATTAGGATGTGGGAAAATAAAGGCCTTTCCATGGCGGCTATGCCGCCATGGAAAGGCTGGCGGGGATTGGGTTTGGGGGCCCGTTACCAGCCCCCCCATGGGGGGGTGTCGCTGCACTGGCATTTCCATGCATCAAGTGGCAGGCACCGCATGGTGCCTGCCACGTGCTGCAGGGAAATGCGGTGCAAGCACCTTTACCATTGCGGACGCTGCTGCAGCCAGCAGCACCGCCCACAATGTTAAAGGCCCAGCACACGCCCGCCAGTATGGCGGTCGCATTCTAATTTCAGTGGTGGGACCGCCGCATGTGTGGTGGGCGGTCCCAATCACCGCTACGGTGGCAGGCGGACCAAATCCGCCCGCCATCGTAATCAGCCCCTAAGGGTCTGATTTAGAGTTTGGTGGACATGTTATTCCACCATAAATGTAACAGCTATCCTCTCTGCCTTATTACAAGTGCCATAGAATATAATGCAGTTGTATTAAGACAGATAGGATATCCGTCACGTTTGTGACAGTGTAACCCGTCCCCTAAACTCTAAATCAGGCCTTAAGTAAGACGGTAAAAGCTTTGACCAGGAGAACCCTGATTGGTGTATATGAGCCATTGCTCCATGGCAGTCAGCCTCAAATTGCACCTAGGACCATCCTGGTCTACCATAACCATTGACTAAAATTGCCATTTTGTGTTTTTTGGCACTATTTCTACTTAAAACTTTAAAAATGCATGTCTATGTTTACCCTTGTTGGATTTTTGTCATTTTGGTATCAGTTTGTTTATAAAATCTTACTCTATTTTTCCAATTTCTTTGGTTTTTTGACTTTATTATTACTTTGGTATTGCATTAATAGCTTACATATTACCATAACTTAGTCCCACTTTAAATAATAATCCACTTTCTTACATGATCCAACAACAAAGAAACTACATTGCTTAGGACATAGCATTTTTGATCTCTATATGGGCCAGTTAATAAATTATCAATGGAGAAGTATCTAGCTGCCATGTCTACTTTCAAAACAAATTGTATATTTAGTTTATTACAATCTTGATTTTGGCACATGATTTATAGATAGGGAAGCAACATGAATTCACCTATTCCAGTCCCTGGTTAATTATTCTAAACAGGCACAACTGCATACTTTTTTCCAAGTCATATAAAAATTGTACCATTGAGCCGCTGCAAAAATTTCATTTTGCAATTGTAATCGTGTTCAATTCTAATTTTTGGGGTTCTGCTTATTTTGTTTATTTTTTTCCTCAACTAATTATGACTTTTCAAGTGACTTTCACCTATGGGAAACTGGTTTGAACACAAAATGCTAAAGGGAACTTCAAAACTGATGTGTACCACAAAAGAAAGAGATATTCTACTCAAATCTGTTTCCTACCACTATCCTGTGCTACTTTTTTATGCAATATACCCTTAATTTTCACACACCCGATTGACAAAATGCATTTCCTGTCAATTTACATAATTTGGACATAAATTAAGCATATTTCGCAATTATATTTTCCGTTTAGGTGGTCCTGGCATAATTAGTTGTCATAGGTATGCTTCTTCGCGAGTTAAGGGAAAATCTATTCGTCATCAAAACAATTACTTTCACATTAGGAATGAAAAGACATTGGGAGCATCTCTGTTGGCGTAGCATTTTATTTATTCTCACTGGGGAAAGGGGTATTCTTTTTATAATGGTGTATTAAATTAGGTTCAAGGGATGGCACAACACAGCAAGTCATTTAGGGGCTCATTATGATGGCGGAAGGACCGCCACCACCGGGCCGGCGGTGGCGGTCCTTCCGCCATCATACAGAAAATTCCCACCTCCAAATTAGGATGGCAGTGGGAATCACAATGGTACCGCGGCGGACGGAAAGTCTGTCCGCCATGGTTCCGCAAGGCGGTCCTTTTCCGGCCGCCTTGCGGAACCCGGAACCAGGGCAACATTGCGGCAGTGCTGTGCAGGCACCTCCGTAGGGATTACGGTATCCCTTTCCGCCTGTCTTTTTGCGGCGGATATCCCGCCGTAAAAAGACAGGCGGAGACTGGCTTTGGGGGCCCGTTGCGGTGCACCCTCTGTGTGGTGGGGGGGTGCTCTGTGGGGGGTACCCATGGTACCCCCCTGCAGTTCCATGCACCAAGTGGCAGGCACCGCGTGGTGCCTGCCACGTGGTGCAGGGAAATGGGGTGCATGCACCTTTATCATTGCGGACGGTGCTGCAGCCAGCAGCACCGCCCGCAATGATAAAGGCCCAGGAGGCGGCCGCCAGTATGGCGGGCGCATCCTAATAGCAGTGGTGGGACCGCCGCATGTCTGGCAGGCGGTCCCAAACACCGCTATGGTGGCGGGCAGACCAAGCCCGCCCGCCATCATAATGAGCCCCTAAGTACCTTAGAGAAATTGCTAAAAACAAACACGGGTTATGTGAATTTTTTAGAAATTGCAGTTTTTGTGATTGCTTTTTGTTTTTTGGTACACAATGTTTGGGATTCTTTTTTTCCAGTGCACAGCTGATTGAGTAATGTTTATATATCTTAATGGTCTGGAATAAAGCTTAAAATTCCGAATGCATTTTCTATATAAACACCTTTATTTAGAATAACCCGAAAGTAGACAAAAAATGAAAGAATTAGACAAGGTAATCAAAAGGTACCTGTATTCATTACTATATGTACTGATGGCTGAATTAGCACCGACGAATTATAGATTTTTTTTGTCGCCGTTCTCAGCATCCCAACACTGTGACAATTTGTTAAATGTGTGTGTGCATGATCAATTTTAACCATATGTGGAGAAGAATGAGGCATTGTTACATAACCTAATGAAGAGAAGTGTTGGAGGCATGCAGAGGTTGGGCATAAGAAAATGGAAAAAGTATAGTACATTTTGAATGTGGGAATGGTGTGCTTTGACCTTTTCAGCTCTCCTAATCCCCCGCATGAGTCTATTGCACTCTTTGCCCCTCAAGGTTCCAAACTGGTATGTGGTTGCTTGTATGGTGAAAATGGCTCAGTTTGATCCTTTATAAGGATCTTTTCCAGGTTACGGCTGAGTAGATGACCCTTACCCCTACGTCAAGCCCAGGTATACCAAGTTACCAGCTTCAGTAGGGAGATTGGACATTGTACGGCCCACGCATCTCACTCAATTTAGCAGAGAGAATGCAAGTTAGGCAAGCAGCAAAATCTGTCTTAGACTGTCAGGCATTTTGATTTTTTTTTTTTACTGGCACGCTTTCGCCCCAAGTGGAAAAGCACAAGAAACCCACAGTGTTGTTTTTATTGCATTATTTAAAGTCGATTTCCATGTAGAATAAATGTAAAGGTATTATTGCAGCTATCACAACAGTAGTAGTGAATAGGAATGAATAGAATGTAAAACTTTTGAAAGCAGGCAACACAGTACATTGTAAGGATTCCTACACATTTAACCCACACTAATAAACATATCAGCATCATCGTCTATGGTTCAAAGAGGGTTCTGTTTTAAGATGTTGTTGTTGCATAACTGAACTTCATTAATTTTCCGTAACTCAGGGGCATATTATCAAGAAAGGGCGTTAAAATTATCGCCGCTTTAGCGGCAGAAAAATGCTGCTAAAGCGGCGATAATGGGCTTGATAATATGCCCTTGAGAATTCCAATAGAAGCCCATGTTGACACCAGAACATGGGCTTCTATTGGAATTCTCAAGGGTATATCATCAAGCCCATTATCGCCGCTTTAGCGGCAGTTTTCTGCCGCTAAAGCGGCGATAATTTTAACGCCGTTTCTTGATAATATGCCCCTGAGTCTGCTTGCCCAAGAGGCAATGCTGGATTTGGTCTCTTTGGCAATGTTGATTATCAAATAATGGAATTGGTGCATTTAACTGGAGAACTGTTGTTCTCTGCTGCTTCTTTCTGGAATCCCTCACTCTCTCATTTATATCACTCATAACATTATTTTGGGAAATAATAACTTTGTGTTTCATGATTTAAGGTAAGAAGAAAAGCATGGGAATTCACGTACATATTAAGGAACTATGGCGTTATGTACAAGGAGTTAACGCCGCTGTAGCGTCAATTTTTTGACGTTATGGATTCTTTTATTATTGCTGTATTTACAAGTTGCAGCTGACCGCAGTTAGTGGCAGTTTTCCGGCGTAAACGTGAATTTTTAGGATCGCCACTTCTGTTAGCTGGACTTAAAGAAAATGAGATGCAAGGTAGGTGTTCCCGTGCAAAAACTGCCACTAACCCCATTTTGCGATATTTACCAGGAATTCCTTGTATGGTGCAAAACCTAAAACACTGCCTCTAACTCCAGTTAGAGGCAGTTTTTTAAGACCAGAAAATAGCTGGTCTTAAAAATGGCACAAACACTTGGGGCCTCATTTTAGAAGGTGTTGGTGCTTGACAGTGCTGCAAGGAATGTTGCTGCGCTGCACTGCAACAAAACTACAGGGCAGGAATGTGCACTGTCAATAAGATAGGGCGCATTCCTGGGCCTCATTCATGAAAAGTGTTGCATAGCTGTGACAAAACCGCATTGCAACACTTTTCACTAAGCTCTTCTTGCCACACCATGGATGCGCTGCATTCACTGTACGGTCGCAATTGATGACAGATATGTCTGGAATCTTGACATATCTGTCAGCGCTAAAGTCATGCATTGCTGCAGTTGTGTCACAAGCATGACGCAACTCCAGTAATGCATAGGGCCAGCCTATCCTTGTGGCACTGCGTCACCCTTACGCCTGCCATGAGGCAGGCGTAAGGTACTGATGCAGTGGCGTCCTACAATTGTGGCAGTGAAATCTGATGGATTTCACTGCGCCACTCCTATGAGGCTTTGTTGCATGGGAACGACCACCCTGCATACATCATAACTGATGCAGGTATAATGTGGCACAGGGCTTCACAAGGTCACGCATATGCCTAGATGCGTCACTTTGCAAATACGGCGCAACGTGGTGCAAGAATCAGTCTGCAAGTACGTCAAGAAAATGACTCAACGGTGGGGTGAAACTGTAAGAAGGGGCTCATGAATAAGCCCCCCTGTCTTTTTCTCCTACGTTGGCGCACAATGGCTGCCATGTGCCAACGCAGGCACCCTTGCGCCATAGTGCAAGGGTGACTGTGCTGCGGAGTCGATTGATGTTGTGGCTTCATCTCTTCTCGAGACGTCTGCAGGTGGGGCTAGACTAGTGGAGGGCGGGAGTGAACCAGTTGGCCTTCTTGGAGTGTTGTTTGGCTGGTCTTTTCTTGAGGGGTGCCAGGGTGTTGGAGCAGTTGGAGATCCATTGGTGGAGGTTGCGCACTGCGGTGTTGGCGTCTGTAAGCGTTGATGGAGTGTTGGTGCTGAGGGAGTTGACGGGAAGTTCTTTGGTGGCCTTGATCCAGCTGCAACAGGGGGGCAATGATGGCGATGGTGTACGGTGGGCATGGTGAAGGCATGATGTAAACAATGATGTCAGTACAGGAGTGTCCTTTGGTGTGGCTGTAGTTGAAGCTCCCGCTGGTGGAGAAGACAGGCTTGATTGTGTGTCCGGCTATGTGGGTTGGTGCGGTGACTAGCTGCTTGAGTCCGATGTTGGTGAGGTTCCCCAGGAGGAGGATGGTGTTCTGTCATTGGGATTGTCCAGGTGAAATTTGAGGTCTCCGAGTAGGATGTAGTCGGTGGATGGGAGAGCCTGGGGTGCGATGAGGTCTACAATGGCATCGGAAAGTGGGGGTTCGTGGCCCGGGGGGGGGGCCGGTAGATGAGCGTGCCACGGAGGGTGGTGTTGGGGTTGGTCTGGATCTGGAAGGAGAGGTGTGCCATGGTCACTGTCTGGTCATTACATTCCAACAAAATGCACGGTGACGGACCTGCTAGATAGCACCTCACTATGTTACTGCTACTGTATTTATAATAGTCATGCACAATACTCCAGCACCTGTCACCCTTTGGTGCCACTGGTTACAGACTAATGAGATAAATTGAGCATAAGGAGGTGCACCGATGATGTAGCCAACCTCTATTCACTACCCATTACTATGTAATACACACTGCACCCTCACGCTGCCTCAATACACATCGGGGTTTTCCTAAACACACACTTGGGACTACCATTCTACCATAGCCTAGATTCATGAAAAAAACAAATCTAGGCAGATATCATACTCCCTTTTCCTTATGTAGTGGCTTCGCAAAAACTACACTAATACCTCCAGTGTGACTAGGTATCAAACTACTTATTACTGATATTCAATAATTTAATGTAAAGAGGGGGAATGTAGATAAGAAGGCCCTTTGAGAAATGGAAACATTGGGGTGACAGAAAAAATCATGTGGTAGTACAAAAGACAAAAGAAAAAAGAGTAACATTGAGGCAATTGTCTCTCTGTTCTAATTTATATCTTTAACATATATCCCTGTTTGAATTGTTCTTCACACTACTAGTTTTAATACATATAATACAGATACCAGACATCCAGCTTGTACTCCCATATTTCAGCTCACTTTTCAGGTGTCACGAAAGGAAGGCACAGTCACTTATCAAGGTGGCAGGCTTTGTCAGTTGGAGCACATCTTTACCACAAGAAAAGGCTCATTGTTGAAACATAACCTCACAGCGCAATCGATTACAGCCACATAAGGTGGCAGGCTTTGTCAGTTGGAGCACATCTTTACTACAAGAAAAAGCTCACTTTTGCTACATAAACGCACGGCGCGATTGAAAACAAATATAAAAGCCCTGATGAAGTTCCACAACTTTGTATTTTGAGGAACGAAACGCGTTGTCTGTTTTTATGATCGATTATCAAAGTTAAAATAAAGAAAGAATTGAAAAAATCATAATGGACTAAAATGTGCTTTGTTCGGTGCACCTCCTTATGCTCAAACTGTCTGGTCATTAGAGTGCGTGGTCAGTCGGAGTGTGCTTTTTCAGACAATGGCAATGCCTCCTCCTGGGCGCTTGGGGTGATCTGTGCGGGTGGATATGTAGCCGTCGTGGATGGTGATGGCGATGTCCGAAGCAGAGGTTGGTCCAGGTTTCCGTGAAGAAGGCGATGTCTGAAGAGGTGGCATCAAGAACGTCCCAGATTTCTGTTGCGTGTTTGTGGAGGGACCACACGCTGAGGAGGATGCAGTTGAGCCGGTCAGCTCCGCTGTTGGTCGACTGGGCGGCAAGATGCGCTAGTGTGCTGATGTGGCAGAAGGTGCACTTGGAGTTTCGACAGGCGCAGGGTGCAAGAGAATTCTACAGTGTTGCTAGATGGCAGGCGGTGTGGCGTCCAGGGTTGATGGCGAGGAGGGTGCTGGCGTCGTAGCGGTGAAGTGTCCAAGAGGAAGGGTCCTTGGTGCTGGGCACGGTCCAGGGGCGGACGGACGCAGACGGGCTTGCCTTTGGTACACCAGTGGTACTCCCGCTGCGCATGGCCGCACAGCGACTGCTATTTTGTAGTGCTGTGGGGGGGACTGGACAGCTGGAAGGTGGGAAATGCGGAAAAAGACACTGGAGGGGGCGGGGACGCGGGGGGAGCGGGGGTTGAGGCCAGGTCCCGCCTCTTCTTTGCTCCTGCTCTCCTGAGTCTGCTTCCAGGATCAGGAAGCAGGCAGCCAGGCTCCCTTCCCTAAGCCAATCACAAAGCTGCAATGCAGCATTTTGATTGTTCTTGAGCGCCGTGACAAGGCGTTCAGCCAGGGGCTGGAGGGGTGGGCATGTTCTCCATGCAGGTTGTAATGCAGCCTGCATTGCGGACAGGGATGGCATGACTGCTTTGGGCGGCCTGAGAGGGCCGACCAAACAGTCTTGCGCACTTGAGTGGGCATACCACTCTGCCCCTGCCCTGCTCCGTGACTAGAGCAGGCCTACCCACCCTCGTGCCCGTAAAGGAAACATAGCATGAGTACATCAGAAAGTTATCATCATGTTATGTTTCCTCTTCTTGCACTGCTTGAAAGCAGTGGGGCAATGCTCTTCCACCATAGCGGATGAGCCGCCACTGGGGGTGCGTCACCCACCGGTGCTAGGCCTGGGCCAGACTCGACCCCCGGGGCTCCTCCACTACGCATACCACCTTCTCTTCACCTAGACATTGACACCGTGGCACAATCCACTGCACTCTCTCCAAATCTGTGACTCAGCGAGCAGCTGCCTCAGCCAGGTGTGATTTCACAAGCCTGGGTACAGCAGTCGCTGCCAAGTCCGCTGGGGAACCTCTCGATGCAGGTGATGCAACATGGCCCCCTTAGGCGTGAAATTGCAGCGCTCCCGCCACACAAGTTTGGCACAGCTCAGGGGCCTCACCCTCCACAGAGTCCGGCCAGTGCAACATCCTTCGGCCTGTGATGCAGAGAGGCACGGCCCACCATTGGTAATCCCCTCCGTGCACCATGGTGTAGGGGTGGCGCGTGGTATGCGATGCAGACCTCCCTAGGTTGGTGCGCAGGAGCGCCTCTACCGTTCACAGTTCCAAAGGGCCCCAGGCGGTCTTCTCACACAGGTCAGCAATGTGTCTCCATGTGACCTCCCAGACTTCACCACCAGGTAAGGGCGATCGCCGACACCTCAGTGTCTAACGCCAAGGCCCAGCAACTCCACAGCACCTCCGCATCCCACTCCGGGTCCCAGACGCAGGCCCAGCGAGGCCTCCAGGCCCGGGGACTGTCCGCGCTTTCAAGGTTTCGGATGCCATGATGTTGCAAGGAGTGCACAATGATAAGTGATGCATCACTGGTTTTGCCCAGCGATGCGCCTCTTTTCTTGATTTTAGCCCTGAATTTCCTCTTCACCTGGGACTCTGGCTGGTCATCCTGGCTGTTGGGGGGCTTGGGGGGGTTGTTGATCTGTACTGCACTTGGCCCTGGCTGCTCCATTTTGCATTCCATTGGTTTTGTTTCCTATTTTTCATTGGAGGTGGACTTATAGGCTATTTTTGCCTCTAGAGGCAAAAAAAGTCACGTTGCGCTGACTAATGTGAGTTTTTTTTCCGCTAATGGGCCTTTCGTCAGTTTTCGCCCGCTAACGTCAAAATTTGTATCGCCTTCATGCTAGTGTTAGCGGCAGTTTTCACTGCGGCTACCTCAAACTATCGCCATGTAGCGACGTATTGTAAATACATCGCTAACAGGGCGATATGCCACATTAAGAAAACTGCCGCTAACTAGCGTTAGTGTTCGTTAGCGGCAGTTCTTGTACATATACCCCTATGTCTTTCGTTGAACATCAAACATTCAAATTAGTACATGGACTAGAAGAATATTATTGGAATATTTGATGTATGTTGTAGACTTTGTTAACAATAATAATCATACATGCAGATGAGCTAATCAATGATTGCAATTGAATAATAACAAACTTAGCCTGAGGCCACTATGAGAAAATGAGCAGATGCACTCTACAAGGGGCTCCCAATAGGCATTTAAAGCAAAACAAATGACAAAATAATGGTGCCAATCCTCTTACCAGTGCAAAATATATTTCCCCCCAAAAGATGACACAATAGCAACACCAAAGGGCTTTGTGTCATAAAACCAATCCCCTGAATAGAACTCAAATGAACATTTTAGGGCAGGATCTCTGTAACTCGGAATACCCAATATGAAGAATTGTGGTATGTTGGGGATAGTTGTGCCCATTATGGCTTCCAATTCCTATATCACCCCCCCCCCACCCCGAGTGTGCACTCACCTTCAAGCATGTATAAATGATGTAGATAAATGTGCCCTCCTCTGTGTGGCAGCATACATATATGGGACTTGACGCTCTTTCCATTTTGAATTGTCATGTGGTCAAGATAGGCCCAGTTAGAAACACCACCATTTACATGCTCATGTTTCTTAAGTTGTCTTCTCTTTTAAACAAGGTGACTTTTGATACACATTTGCATGTGTGACAATGCAGGATAACAAACTCTGATTCAGCATTGCTTAAATTTCGACTTCGTAGGTACACTATCACGACACCTTGAACCTTCAGTACACGGGATAAAGTTCACTGCACACGTCAATGTTGTTATTGTTCGGTGGGCGACTTAGCTTTCAAATTAGAATAAATAATTGCAACCTAACTAGGGTTTTGACATGGCCACATTGGTGCTGTTTATGATATATACAGAACCACTTCCTTGTTTAGGGCAGAGGAGCACTCAGCTGACACTGCAAGGTCACTGCATGCCAGAATTCCAGGTCAGCTTATTCTTCTTTACTGACACAAGGGATGTCCAGCTCTACACCAAGACAGACAGCCATTACCTGCAGGTAATGGGGAAGTTAGACAACCCAGCAGGAATTTGGCAGATCACCCATCCTAGGCAAGACTAGGTTAGGGAATGCTAGGTAGGAGTACACTATACACAGTATTTACATGCCAGCATACATTCACTGCTTTAGCACTACTAAGTAATTACCTGTGCACCAAGATATATAAAGTGTCAGAGACCCAATTGTTCCAATATATTCCTTAATTTTCTTATTCTTGTCTTCTGATGCATCCAGCAATTAGTACAATTCTTGTAGCCAACATGTGTTTCGTCGTATTGGTCTAGCTACCACTGACTTCACTAGAGCAGTTTGGCATGACCTTAAAGTCCTGAACAAAAGAGGTAAAATTCTTTGTCATTAGCATAAAATCAATAAAACTGTCCCTTCCACCACCAACATAAGTTGGGCACTGTAAGGGGGAGTTGCTGGCATAATTATTTAAATAAATGTAGGCGTTTACTACCAAGATGGAATTTAGGGCTTCCCCTGTGGAGAATGGATAAAATCATCCAAGGCCTGTCCCTCAGAGTCTTCCAGCCCACACACATGATGAGGATTGTATTTACAAAATGTACAATTAAAATCTCCGACCCATAAAAAACATAATGGCTGCCATTTCGCAGAGGTTTGTTCGATTTCCATTTGCAGGGACTCTATTACTTGGCAATTACTTTTATCATAGATGTTATGGTCCAAGTTCACCAATAATAATTCAACCTTGAGCAAACCAGAGATTACTATTAGTTGATACCAGGGGGATGAACCTATGCATTTGGCTTTTACAGAAGCATATTTTACTGCAATACCATCCTTGGCCCTTTCTGATGAGGATGGGATCACAGGGACAAGGAAAGAGCGATACCCATCTATAAAAATGCCATCTGGAGTCCAGGTTCTTTGCAAACATAAAAGATCAAAACCTCCAATAAAGCTCAACCAATCCTCATTCCCCAATTTTGAACGGACTACAGCTGTATTCCATGATAAAAAATTTAAATTAGTAGTGGTATCACCCTATGAACTTGCCCCAAATTTATATTAACAGGTGCATCAGGGATACCAACAGAGAACAAGGCCACTTCTTCAGATACATCTTCAACCTCACAATTCATTACCTGTTGATTGTTACCTAAAAAATCTAAGCCCCCCACCTCATCTACCAAGCAGGACAAATCCTGCAGTCAGTCAATATCAGTTAGGCCAGAAAGTACTTCAAAACAGCTTGACTGGTTAATCAGCTGTAAGTGCCTAAGGTTGAAGTGTTTAGACTAAATTTGGACTGGCCTCTGTAGAGACCTGGGTAACTGTTCTCAAAGTCAAATATGGTGCAGATATTGAGGACGCTGCTTCTGAGCTGGGAATGGGCTTTGACCATGCTGGACAGAGCAGCAGAAGTCACAATAGTTTGCCAGAAAGTGATGGATTGTCTGGTGGCAGTAGCGTTGGGTGACTATATCCAGGTGGAAACACCAGATGCTTGAATGAGTGTCCCACATCATTTATACAATATTCTCTTGGTCAAAAAAGATTGGCCACCTGTATATGTGATGGATTACCCAGAGAAAGAAAGAGTAATTTTACCTGCTTTTTCTGACCTCAATCCAGAATCACTCAAACATTCATACGCCAAGGAGTGGGCGTTAGCGCTAGCTCCTGCTTTATACTGCAACCATGTGAGGTGGGGTGACGGTTCCCCTTATTATATTATACCAGTGAGGTCGACCCCAAAATCTCAAAAACAATCCCCTATCAAAAATGATGCTCAAAAACAAGTTGGAGAGATCCTCACATACCTTAAATACCAAGGTGTAATAGAGAGTTGTACTTCCCCTATTCATAATCCTTTGCTTACAGTTATGAAACCAGACCATTCATACCGTCTAGTATTAGATTATAGACACCTGAACACAGCTTCACGTACATTTGCAGTACAGAACGCGCACAGTGGAGCACTGATGAATAACATATCGTGTAAAATATACAAAACCACACTAGATATCTGTAATGGATTTTTCTGCCAAAATATAGTGCCTGAAAGCAGGTATTTATCAGCATTTAACGCACTTGGGGGGATATTACCAAGGATTTGCGATAATTATCGCAAAGCGTGCTTAGCGCTGTTTTTTTTATCGCCGGCTATCGCTGGATTTCATCGTGGAGATAACGTGTTATTATCAACGCTTATCTCCAAGGCGATAAAAAATCCAGCGATAGCGGCAAAACCCAGCAATAGCGCGAGAAATCCAGCGAGAAATTCACTGCGCTAATAAAAAGCTCGCTAATAGGCAGGTGAGGACTTAACCTTACAATCCACCTCCCATTGACTAGAATGGTTAAGTCAGGTTCTTAGCAGGTGTTAAATTCCAGCGATAATCGCGGTTAGCGCGAATTTTTTTATCGCTTCGCGGGCACTGGTAATAGGGGAAGTTGTGTTTGCGACTGTTTGCAGTCGCTTTTAGTTGGGTACGCCTACTTTGCATGTCATTAGCGATAAATATCGCTGACATGCAAAGCGGCACCAAAACGGTCGCTTTCGCCATGAAGCTGTTGCTAACTGCTGTTAGCGACAGCTTGCTAATAGGGCGATAGAAATATTGCTGCTTTAGCGGCAAAAAGTGCCGCTAAAGCGGCGAAAATGCCCTTGCTAATATGCCCCTTGGTTCTCAGGAACAGTTCTGTCTATTACCTCAAGGATATAAGAGTTGTCCCAGGCTGTTCTCAGCCTGAGTCTCAGAGCTTCTGCAGGAACTTGACAACCAGGCATTGTTCTATGTCAAGAACATATATTTGACAGAGGATGACCTTTCTACACACTTGACAAAACCCAATCACATAGTTCTGGGATTTGCCCACATGGGCTGTAAAGTTAATTTAAACAAATCAAAAATAGCCCACCTCACTGTTTTATTCTTGGGATATGAACTGTCAAGTGAAGGCAAAAGCCTTGAAACATAAGAAGTGTGCACTCTTACAACCACTAAACACATTGAAGAAATTTCAATCCATTTTGCGATTCCTAAATTTTAGCAGAAATTACATTCCAGATTATGCACACCAGATAATACCATTTTACGACTTGATACATCTAGACTTTTCAAGTACACATTGGGCAGCTGAACACACACAGATTTTACGTTCAGTACAAGCTGACATGGTAGCCTCAAAACAATTTCATACCCATGTAAACCCAACAAACCTGTTAATCGATATAATTGGGGGTCACCAGGGTACACCTATATTGCATTCAATGAAGGTGACACTGTACCAATTGCATATAAATCGCATTTATACACCAATGCTGAGATGCGTTTTGCACCAATAGAAAAGATTCTGATGGAGATACAAACTGCTGTGGTGAGAGTGAGACCATTGGCTCAGGGGAAATAATAATTGTTGTGACTCTGGTGCCAGCCTTAAAGACTGTCACAAAAGCCAGCGTTCACAATGCAAAAGCATTACATCCAAGATGGATACAATGGGCCAACTCTCTGACCGCGACAGATGTAGATTGCAGGTTCGACTCTACACTACAAACACAATCTGTAATACGAAAATGAATACCCTCTGCATAATGAAGTCATACCTCTTGATCAGTATGACTACATCATCTATACTGACGGTTCTGCACAGCCCGCCGTAGGGACAAAACCCCAATACTCAGCAGTGTGCTCCACTGTTAAGGGTAGAATGCAGGATGGGGAATTCCACCCTGAAAGACCTACACAATGTTACTAGGTGATTGCACAGTACAGCTGCCAGAACTCAGAGCTCTAATTCTGGCACTTAAGAATGCAGTTCCCAGATTCCCTGCACTCGTGATTCATTACTGTTTCCAGTCTTAAAATGAGTATCTACACTACTGGAGCCAGAATGGATTCCAAAGGGTACACTATCAAGCACAAAGCGCTTTGGGGACAGGTGGCTAAACTGAAAGAATGCTTGCCACAGACTCATGTGATTTCCACCTGGAGTCATCAATGTGTAGTAATACACGTTGCAGGGAATTCCATGGCTGACGAAGTAGCAAAAGTGGCAGTGCAAATTGCTGCTGTTGCAGCGATTACTTGTTCCAGTATGAGGATAGATAGAGACATTATGATGGCTGTCAACACTGTACATAATGACACCCACTTGCTGAAAGGCTTTCCAGCAAAGTACTCCTACAATTTAAGTGCACAGAACATACAATTTGCTCGTATTCCCAGAGTGGGGGATAGAGTAATACCAAATTCAGCATGCAGGATAGGTTTAATCCTAGCAGCACATGAGGGACTAGCATCTGTACAAGCAGGGGTGGCAGCTACGATTTCACTATTGCAGCAACGCTTTTGGTGGCCAGGCCTATTCAAACAGACCAAGGACTTTAACCATAAATGCAACATCTGTCAGCAGATGAAAGACCTGCTTACGAGTTTGGCAGTGCAGCGACGGGTCCGCCCTGCCGCCGCACAGCCAAACCTGTGGTGAGGCCGCCAACCAGATTACAAGTTTTCTCATGTCTGGTGTGGTTTTTTCGGTATTCCCACAGCGGTGCCTTTAAAAACAGGCAGCGCAATGTGAACATCAAAAACAGTCCCTGCGCGGCATGGACTCGAAAGTCCATGCCATGCAGAAACTGATGTGCATGCACACGGGGGGGCAAAGGTTTTGCCCCCCTGTGCCTATCCACACAGCGTTAGGCACAAGGAGGCACTGTAGGGCCCCCTTTGATTCCTCTCCCCTAGGGTTCACATGGAGGAAAAACTGCCAGGTACGCCCTGGCAGAGAGGAAACTTGTAATAAGCTTGGCAGGACCACAGTGATACTGCCAAGCATATTGCGGCCTCAGGACCTCCGTACTACTTCCAGGGAATGGCGGTTCACTGGTGGCGTTGGTGGTTCCACAGCCCGAGTCGTGGTCCGGCAGTCTGGAGACTGCCACTGTCGCGTCCATGCAAGTCTGGCAGTCCAAGGACCTCCAGATTCATAATCGGGCCCGAAGGATCCACCAAAGCATGCCCACCACAGACACCTCTATTGATCTCAGACAAGCCACTCCCTTCTGTTTACATTGGACCACTGCGACCCCTCACAATTGGATGGGGCTTAAAAATACATCTTAGTTGCAGTGGATTCCTGCTCTCGATTCCATGGGTCTGGCCAGAGCGATCGGCTGACTCCTGAACTGTTATTAAAGATCTGCAAGTCTTTATCGGGACATTCACTGTAGGCACATTCCATTTTGACCAGGGTCCGGCGTTCACCTCTAAGGCTTTCAAAGACACGATGGGAAGATTCGGTGTGACTGTGCAGTACTCCTCCCCCTACCATCCCAAGGGAAACACCATAGTGGAAAGGAGGAACCAAGACTTAAAGCAGTCTTTAATAGTGAGGGCATTAGGCTCAGGCAGCAGTTGGGTTCATCACCTATATGGGGTCCAGAAAGCCCTCAACAATCTGCCTAGAAAATTCCTGGGTGGTTGGATTCCCTATTAAATCTTGTTTGGGATTAAGATGTGGGTTCCTGACCTACTCAGTCCTAGCACAGTGGCAGCAGAAACACCCTTTGACATCAATGAACGTTTGGCTGATTTACAGGAACTAAATAACTTATGGGACACTCGGAGCAACATCCAAGTAAAATGCACCACCACTTGAGAAGTGAAGGAAGCACCAGCAACTCTATGTTGAATTAAAAAAACTGGGGACTTGGCCCGAGAGCAAATTGTGGACGAGGAAGAAAATTTGGGCCATATTACAGAGCGCCTGTACCTGTCCTGGCTGTTGAAAGTATCAGAACTGCACTTTTACTGGCTCTTGCTGGTTGCAAAAACAAAAGATTGTGTTGATAGATCTCATAAAACCTCATTATGTGGCCTGTTCTACACAGTAGACCACATGGGCTCCTGAGTTGTTACCTGTCCCCTCTCACTACTATACAAGAGGTCCCAATGGAAGCTTTGATGAGCGATGAAGCTTCTATTCCCCCCTGGGGATAGCTAGCAATGAAGTATCTCTTCTACCTGCTACATCAACAACTACTATACAAACATCTTGTATTGAAAAACTAATTTCAATTCGGAAACCCAACACTGATGGTGTCTACGTTAATGTACCAAAATTTGAGTCAACTCCTAGTTCTACTCAGCCTCCAGAGCAAGATCAAACAGCTTCTGGGTACTTTATTGACTTTGATCACTTCTCTTCTGAATCATCTGAGCCCCCTCCACCTCTTTGAGGTAGATTGCTTGCATTCTATTTTTGGTTGAAGAAGACATACTTTGTTCGTCCTTGGTTAAACCTGTGGATTACAATTTCATTACTTTTCTTCGTCCTTTGGAATTTTTTTGTGGCAGTCATTTTCCTGTTTCTGAATGGACACTATCACCCAGAATGCTCTGCCGTACAATTGGTGAACTTGGTTTTAACACCACATTCTTCTTCACACAAAGTGCGGAGAGACCTTCCCTTGGTGAACATTTCTGCTGTTCTGTTTCCTGATAGGACTTTTGCAAATACCATATGTATTCCGCATTTCTTTAAATGACATTATCACCCCTAGTACTATCTCCAATGAGTGGGACATTGATACAGTGCATGAAATGCTAGAAGATCTAGAGTATTCCACTGATTTTAACTCTGATGATATATATGATGGTATGACTAAGTACAATGAAATTGTGAGCTTTCAACATTATGGTCACCACTTGTTGCATAAAACAAGTACTCCATGTGTAGTATTTAATTACACACAATGGGAATTCTGTCCTACACCATCGGGGGTAGCTCACAAACGTTTGCACAGAAGTTTGCACATTTCTATGGTCTTATTATTACAGGCTCACTCCATAACCAGCAAAGAACAATATGCTCATGATACAAAACGGATATATTCAGAATCCTTTCTTTTCCATTTGTCCACACAAGGGTTTGACTTTTGGAGAGACACTGTTGATTTAAAATCTACTTGGGGAACTAAAGATTGGCAGTTTCAGGGGAATGCAGCATTATTTAGAGGATGCCAGATACCATGTCAATTGATTTTCCTGAAAAAAACTATGCAGCAGACATCATGTCTTGTCCTGGCTAAGATACATGAAAAAAATTTAAATACAGCAAATATTCCCACATATTACGAACTGCCAATAGTTCACAAATTACACAGAGAAAATATCAGACACCATGCCTCGCCATGTTCCATACAATTCTTCAGTAACCCATCAGGGAGGATGGTTAGTGTGGCCGTTAGATACTAACGGATGTCATGCACATTTCATGGGTGACACCAAAGAGTCTAAGATCAGCAGGCCCCACCAGCAGAACCACTTCCTTGTTCAGGGCAGAGGAGCACTCAGCTGACTTTGCAAGGTCACTGCATGCCGGAATTCCAGCTCAGCTGATTCTTGTTAACTGACACGAGGGATGCCCAGCTCTACACCAAGACGGACAGCCTGATTAAACTTACCCGCAGGTAAAGGGGAAGCTAGACCACCTGGCAGGGATTTGGCAGATAACCCACCCTCTGCAAGACTAGGTTAGGGAGCGCTAGGTAGGAGTACACTATACATGGTAGTTATGTACCAGCATATATTCACTGCTTTTGCACAATGGTGGAACCGTTAATCTTTTTCACTATTCTCATAATGCTAATTATGCTACTCAATTTCATTCTACTGATTATCACAGTGCACATATTTTATACAAGAATCGCAATGCTTCAATACATATTGAAACGCCTTGCTGAGTATTTTGTGTGTATTTCTTTGGGTATGCATGAGTGTCCACACAAAAACGTTGTAGATCTGTTACCACGATTTACTTGGGAAGTCAGGGTTGTCATGTTCCAAGGTTGCATGCACATTTGTAACACTGTAAGGTTAGGGTGCAGATGGTGTGTTCCCATCATCCTTCTAGAAATCATTTCAAAATGCTTTAGCAGAACCCCTACCCCATTTCTTTTGCATTTTCAGAAAGAGAAGGGAATTACGAAGTCGATGATAGAATCTGAAACCACTCTGATCCTAAAATATGATAAGGATCCATCTGCATACTGATCTTTAGACCCATATGCCTCCTCAAAAAATGTGTCAAAATCGACATGAAAATTCTAACAATGCATCTGGAAAATATTTGGCCTCTTTGTTACATCTGGTCCAGTACAGATATATACAAAGCAGGCATCAATGAACAATGTTCGATTGACTGTAAATTTAACTGATTCCATTGGAAAGCAGAATTCTCAAATGCTCTTTCTCTTGCTAGATGCAGAGAAGGCATGTGTAAAAATAGATTGAAAACTCTTAAAAACACAACTGAAAAAACGAATTAAACTAGCTATGTAGGCTGGGTGGCATTTTGCCCTTCCTCCGACAGCCCCTATTCAGTTGGGCCATAAGAGGGTGCTTTTTAGGTCTCGCCTGAGCCAGCGCGCATGCGCTGCTCTGGCGAGACTTTTAGTAAGCGGGTTTTGGAAGTGCAAACAGTGGCTTTTGCTGCGGACTAGCCTGCGTTCACGCGAGCGTGCACGTGCGATCAGGCGCCATATGGCTTCCCTCGCCATCTGGACGCTCGCGTGAACGCAAGCTGGTCGCCAGCAAAAGCCACTGTTTGCACTTCCAAAACCCGCGATTACTTTCACTTTCACGGCCGCGCAGCCGTGTCAGTTTCACGGCCGCGCGGCCAATGCTTGTTGCTCGCGCTTCTTGTTTATTGTACCGTGCACATGCAGCCTTGCTCCCTTCACTTCTCTAGCATTGTACAATGTTAAATTCACTATTTGCACGAGCAAAACCCTTTCGTAGGGCATTTTCTTTCAAGTTAAAATAATGTTGCGTTATGTGAAACGTCATTTTATATGTCCTTGAATCGTGAATAATTATGCAACCGCGCTCTACATGTACATTTCTTCCCCAGTTAACCCACCATGACACCAATTGTTGCCTCGCTGTTGCACTGAATCAACCCTCCAGTCACTAGCAGCGCGTGCTTCAGACGGGCACTGCCTCTTTTATAGTAAGAGCGGGGGGGGGTGCTCTACCTGTATATGTCTTCCCCAGTCATTTCGTTCGCCATTAACCAATTAGTGCCCCGTTGTTGCAACGGAAATTAACTTCCAGTCACGACATCAACACGTGTGCTTTTTTGGGGGGGGTTGGGGGCGCAGCCTGCTCTCTATTCTCATGATGATAGTGGGAGGCAGCGGGCAGCCCTTCAGATGGGCACCATCACCTTTTGGTAGCAAGAACCCTGAAGGTGTCCCCCAATCAAAACACTTTATAGCGCAACACATGCCCTGGCACTAAACCCCACCCCCCTCCGGGGGGAACGAAAGAGGGGGGCACCCCTGATGGTGAACAACCCCCGGCCCGGCTAATGGACGCAGCGCCGACTAGTGCCAGGCACCGCCCTCCCCTCCTCCCAGATGTGTGGGAGTGTCGAGGGATCCCCTGGCCCAGGGAGGCCCCACCCTTCCTCCTCTTCCGCTGCAAACGGCTGCCGAATTCGGAATCTGTAGACACCCCCCGCCCCCAGCAAGCGCTGTCCTATTCGGGCACACTTTCACTGCCACTTAAACGGCTTCGGAGGCTCAGGGAAGTGAACATATTGTAATTGCTCTGTCCGGTTTATCATCTCTCGCTTTTCCTAGCGCTTCACGCCGCAACGCCCGAGCACAACAAGTAACCAGTATCCCTACCTAGCTCATGCCCGGCCATGTGTGCCAACCCACGAGTGCCCGGCCCCGCTGACCCCCAACTTCCCCACCGACCCCAATTGTATCGATGAAGAGAAAACACAGGCCAGGAGCTGCGCAAGGGCAGGGAGGGGTCCCCACATTCAGACGGGAACATTTGCTTAAAAACGACCCCAGCTATTCATCATTACCTCCACCCAGACTGCGTCTCTTATACTCCCGCCCCCAAGCACATTATCCAGACAGAGAGAGTACTCGCACCCCGCTCGACCGTCCAAACCCTGCCGCCTCCCCTAGTTACAGCTGGCCTGGCCAAGGTTCCATGTAGGCGCTCAGGTGCAACTCAGACGGTTCCTAAGCAAACTGTCGCAGTTGTGATAAAACACAAGCAAGCCGCCCCCGCCCTCTTTGTAGAGTACATCTTGTCATCTCCGGGCAGACCCTCCCAATTAATTTAATCTCTTGCTTACTGCAAATATCCGCCGCCCCATCACAATGCTCCACATTAGCACTAATGTACCGGCGGAATCCACCCTTGCCTAGTGTGCCTCCATTCCGAGGCCTCGCCGCTCCCTTAGCCCCCCCCTCACCTCACCTCATGCAGCAGCAGCAGCAGCTCTCCTCGCAGGATTCCCAGGAGAAACAAATGCCTTCCACCCCAAGGCCACATTCCTATCAGAAAATCTTGACTGGGCTGAACCAGCCCAGTGTCCCCTCCACTGCCCAGTAACTTCCTGCCTTACCTCTCCCTCTCATTACCCCCTGCCCAGACCGGTTCCACTCACTGGGGGTGGTCTCCTCTAAGGCTCATGGTCCAGCCATATCCCCCCCCGAAGGCTGAACCAGGGGGGCATTCCTGCACTGCTCCCCGGCTATACAACTCCCTGCGTTTCAACCAGCCTCCCCCTCTCTCCTGCCCCCCCTTACTCCCTTCATTACATTTAATCCGGGAGTATATGGTTTAAAGCTGAAGAAACCCAAAGTGCCAGCAGAGATACACAGGGAGTAAACGACAGAGCATCTGAACCGGTCTGTCCTCACAATGTACTCTTTACACACTAGATTTCCTTGCCCCCCTCCCATCCACAGCCCACCCTGGGCGCCCATGACGCATCAAAGGGAGGGGTCTTCTTCTGTAAGGACTTACTAGCAGGATAAATCAAGAAAGACATTAGAAGCTTCCCGCTCCAGTCCAGTTTCAACAACACACGAATGATGTTATTCACACGAGTGCTGGCTCTCTATAGCAGAAGTACGCCAAGGTGGACTAGTTAACCACCAGCAAGAGGTGCTCAGTTGCTCCTGCAGGCCACAAAGGTGGGCAGTAACTGGAGGAGAGAGGTAGCAACAGTCCGGTTCTCATAGTGAGACCACAATGCTGCCACAGGCCGAGACACAGACTTGGGCTGTCCTCGGCTGCCCGCCTGGTAGGTTGGCCAGGCCCTAAAGAGCAGCCCTACAAAAGGGTTTCGGTAGCCAGGAACCAGCAAGGATTTGTTGGATTATGTAGGTGTTTTCTAAAAATAAAGTACTGGTTGTTGTCATGTGCTAACTTTGTAACATGGATACGTCTATATGACTAGAAAGGTAAACCAATGTACAGCAGGCAACAGGGTTGCTAGAGTTCAGCAGGCCGCGTGAAGACCATGATCTTCGAGGCCAACTCGTGTTCCAATTTTCAACTTTCTTAATTCTCACTTACTGGGTTGCTGTTCCGTACAGGTTAGTGCTCCATGTCTGTGACTGCATCGCTTCTGTGTTTGTCTCTGCCTGTAACTGCTTCCAGTCTGTAACTGCCCCTGCCTGTGATTGTTCGTTGACTGTAACTGGTCTCAAGCTGTGTGTGCGCTCTGTAACTGCTGGACACATGAACCTGCGAATGCTTCCTTTCCGACAGTTTCTTGTCTGGGCCTGGTCCCCATCCCTGTGTGGGATTCTTTCATGTGTGTGCCTGGGCCCTACATGCGACCGCTTCTTGTCTGCGATTCTTCCATGTGCCTGATACCCTCCCACAGTGTTATCCTGTTAGTAACTGCTCCCTACTTGCGAGAGACTGCCCCCTAGCCGTGGCAGCTGTATGTCTGTAACGCTCCTACCCTGTTACTGCTCTGACTGCGAACCCTCCCTGTGCCCCTAAGTACTCCCTGTTAGTGACTGCTCCCTATCAGGCAGTGGCTGCTTCTTTTGATTGTTCCCTGAACACCTGTGCCTGTTCCCTGCTTGTGTGTGCTCCTCTTCCCTCTCATAGCGTGCTCCCTGTGTAAGTGTGTCCTGGCTCTGACTACCCCACAGTGACTGTCGCCTGCTTAGCTCGGATTGTGACTTTTCTCGCCTGAACAACACTCCTGCATCTGCCCCTCTTCTAGAGCCTGCTGCCTGCATAACCCTCAAGCCCGGAGCCTAAGACGCCTTCAGGCTCGGAGCCTGCTGCCTGCGGGACCCTCACTCCCAGAAACTGCTTGCTGCCTGCGGAGCCCTCTCAACCTCACACCCTGTATTTTGCACTTGCCCAAGCTCACACGTGCTTATGTTGCTCACCCGCCCCAAAGGCGAGACCTATTGGCTATGCCAATGCTTGTTGTTGATGGAGCCAATGGGGCCCGTCAACAGAAATGTTACAGTCTGCTCTAGGGTTTTTGTATTTTCTATGGAGTACCCTGTCCACCAAATTCTAAATAAGGCTCTAATTGCACTATTTAGAGTTTGGCGGATGCAAGGAAACTGCAAAAAAATTGGCAGACAACTTACTTGCCTGCTGTATTTATAGTGGACATATGAGTGTACGTTCTAGATCAGTCTGATTGTATATATGCCAATTTTTGATGGCTGTCCCTCTCCTGCCTAACTCAAAATAATTCCCATGTCAGCAAGTGAAAAGTCCTCACCCACGTGGTCCTCCTATATATCCAACCTATGTCCTTGTCAACTACAACAATGGATGCTTTGCACTTTCTGGAAACTATTGATTTAAAAACTTTTAAAAAAATCATAGAGTTTTTTCATTTTCTTCCACTGTTTAATAATACTATATCTACCCAATGGCGCCACTGGGGAGATATAGTTAGGTCTGCGTTTTGATAGCAAGAGTGTGTATATATATATATATATCACACATCGAAGTCCAGTAAGGCGCACACTCAGGAGATGTTTGTTAGTGCAGGTTTATTCCTCAGTCTTTACGCGTTTCAACAGTAAAACTGTCTTGGTCACTCACAGTCTGATTCGTGAAGTTGCATTACACAGAGGTGTGGAAACATAGACAATGGACTCACACTCAGAAGTACTGCAAAGTGACAGAAAATTGACGGCCATCTTAGAACATGTAAAAATACATTGAAAGTGCCATGAGAACCCCTATGCATTTAAATACATCAATGAAAACAAATGTTGCCGTCATGCTAAATTAACAGAAACGAGTTACCAAGCGTGTCATGAATACAACTGTGTCCACCCTAAGGGGAAACAAGCGCATGTACATGGCTTAAACAACCACAGTGGTAATAGGAACAAACTAGTGCACAATGCCAATAATAGGCGTAGCCCTGGCAAACGTAAAAGTACTAAGAGGGGGAAAAAACAAGTCATATGGACTCAAACTCAAAAGTCCTGTGAAATGCCAGAAAATTGGAAATTGGCGGCCATCATGGAACATGTAAAATTACATTGGAGGTACCATGAAATTCCCTGTACAATATGATACATACATAAAAACAAATGTTTTTGGCCAGAAACATACCGTCATGCTAAATTAACAAAAACGGGTTTGCCAAGTGAGTCATACATACACTTGGAGAAACAAGCGCTTGTACATAGCTTCAAAACCAAAGTAGTGATAGGAACAACTTGTGCACAAAGCCAATGATGGGCATAGCCCTGGCAAACATGAAAGTACTAAAAAGGGAAAGCACGTTATTGATGCCCAGTGGCTGGCCGAAACAATGAAACAATCATCCAACAGATTCTGATCGCCAAGTAGCATAACAGATGTCATCATGTGTCCCGTTTCCACACAAGATCAAGTAACACTAGATAAAAATGTACAAAAGTGAAAAGCAAGAAAAACTAGAAAAACTCTTATCTTAACGAAGTGCATGCCCAAGCCCGGGGAAGAAAAGGGTAGGGAGCCTGTATGGAAGTATCCATCTGCATACGGTGGGTCCCTTCCTTTCATCTTGTGAGGAAAAAATAATAAAACAAACCATACAAGTAGTCATTAAAATGCATATGTTAAGAAACATACATGGTGCACATTAAAAACATTATCGACTGTACAAAGCACAGAAAAAGGAAGAAAAAGAAGGTCATGATGCATTACTGTACGATATGCTAATCATCGTGCAGCTGTGTGGCTAGTTCTTCATCCAAATTGTGTCCCCCAGGGAACCTAGTCTCGAGCTCTAATATCCACTTGGATTCTCTTTTGCGTAGCTTCAGCACCCTATTGCCACCCCTGGGGCCCATGTGTACCTGTTCAATGGCAAAGAAGCGCAGTAAGGAATTATTGGACAGGTGGTACTCCTGGAAATGCCTGGCTATGGGATAATGCGGGTCCCTATTAGTGATGGCCCGCAGATGTTCCAATATCCTTTTCTTAACCATCAGAGTTGTGCTGCCGACGTATCTCAACTTACATGGACACTCCAGAACATAGATGACGAAATTCGAGCTACGTGTAAGAAACTGTGTGATGTTTCTCTTCTTATTGGTGCCAGGTATAGCAAACTCATTAGCCATGTAGCTATTGCGGCAGGCTTTACAATGGCCGCAGGGAAAAAGCCTTTGAGATTGTGGGCCCCGTTTGTGAGTTTTGGTTATGTCGCCATGCACTAGAATGTCTCTTAGGCTCCAACCTTTCCTATATGTGACCCTCGGTCTATCATAGATGGTATGTCCCACAGTAGGATCGCTCTTAAGGATGTCCCAACTTTGAGAAAAAATCTTGTGTATCTTCTGAGAGTTCTTGTTATATGTAAGGATGACCCTCTTGTCAGTGGTATCCGACTCCCTATCTGTGCACAAAGTGTTTGCTGTCTACTGAGTGTACTCATCTTGGTTACTGCACGATCGAGAACCCATTCCGGATAACCCCGGGCTCTGAATCTGGAAATCATGATACCCTGTTCGATGTTGTACGGTGGCTTATGCGTGTCTCTGACGCGTGTTTGGTTCCCCTCTCTGAATGCGACGCCGGCGGTTGGGTGTTATGTCTCTGGTGGGCAGTCGTGCTTTCTGGAGCCGAAAAGATATGAGGGCACTTGGCTGCTGGTACAACTCTCTCGCCCCACGTATAGAAACAACAAGCAACGGGTTCTGAATTACAGGCAATTGCCGCTTGCGGGCGAGACCATTAATTGCACAGTATCGTATCTACGACCAGAACGGGTCACTGCTCGATCGGCGATAGTGACCCGGTTATGCACCGTGTGTTTTTGTAACAATAGCGGCATCAGGAACCTCCCAGCATGGGATGGGGAGTATCTTGCTTTAGTGCATCAGCATGGGAGCACCTGGCAAGGAGCCAGGCAGCTCCTTCTTCATTACATAAAACTCTGCTCTTACCACCAGTTTCCGAGTATCATGGAGGAAGAATCCGAACGACGAGTGGCAGCGCAGATGGGCTGGCGCGTGCTCCAGGCAAAGGACAAAGCACGGTGGTGGTCCACAACCAGGACACATCACTGAACATAAAATTGAAACGTTATGAGAAACTTAAAAAATCAGAGACTTCAAAGTGGCGGGAGGCAATCTCCCTCCAAGACTATGTGGACAAAAATATGGTACCAGGGGCCTAGGATATATACCACACCTTCCTACGAGTCACCTAATCCCCGTACGTTGGCGGAATGGGCAGAAAATTATGCCACCAGATTAAAGAATATGCTCCTTATATTGGTCAAGTACGCGTGGGAAGACAGGGAGACAATTTTGAAGGAAATTTCCGACATTGAAGAAGAATTTAAACAAAGCATTGACCAGGAAGCCATTAGAAAGTTCAGAGAGAGTTGAAAGGAAGGTTACAAAAACACGAAGAAGATATTAAATTACGCAAACAGAGGAAATGACACCGTGACTGTGTTGATTATGAAAGCGGATGCATTTTAACATACAGCCACAAATATGATCACCTCTACAACATACAACCGTCAGAACCTGAGACTAGAATGCCAATGAATATCAAACAGGTCCCTCTCCCTCCCACGATGACTAGTGACTCAGATACCGATACTTCAGTCAACACAGCCAGTACATCTTCGGATATTGACATCATAACAAAACCAGCGACTTTTTTAGACGAGTACTGGATGCTAAGGAGGGGCCGGCTAACGGGGAGAACAATCCCTGTACCAACCACTCCAGCGAGGGGAAGGGGACAACGTGGCAGAGGAAGAGGCAGGGGCGGAGCCAACAAAGTAGAAGAAGATGGAAACAGAGGATCCAAAAGGGGAAAAGACAAAGAGCCCATGGGAAGCAAAAGCGGAGGCTCTAAGAAGAAACAATAATGGATAACGAGACGGTAAATAAGACCATCATTAATCTTACAGCCCGCCCGTTCTCTCTCCTTGAAAAGAAAACATTGTGTTTAGGACTCACCTTCTGCCCCGCTGAACTGTTCAACTACTGTGAAACACGTATTGATATTTTTAAGTTTATTAGGAAACTTAAATTAAAGAAGTGGCATAGTCTCAAGGACAGCAGACCCCCTGCTGACAATAGTACTGCTCAGAACATACCCCCCTTTTCCAATCTCACGGTTGGCGACGCAGACACACATGTAGCCATGCATGAACTTGAATTTATCTCCGAAGGGTGCGTTGATGGGATGACTATCACTAATAGTGACTTGGATATCATCACTGACAGAGCTGCCTCTACCAATTTCAGGCCACGCTCTGTTTTCTATCCTAACCTTCCGCACAATAACATTGACACTTTTCATGAAGTAGTCACCAAAGCCCTACTCAAATTCAAACATCAGGATGTATCCAAAGGTCTCCAATTCCACAATTTGTCGATCAGACAAAAGAATATCATCACATCCTTAGCAAATGACACTGATATTGTGATTCGTCCTGCCGACAAAGGCGGCAACATCGTGCTCATGAGCAGACAGATGTATATCGCAGAGGCATTAAGACAACTTGATGATCCCAGATTCTACTGTAAATGTAAAACTGTAATTTACAATGAGAGCATTTTGACTACATGGAAGAAGCTTACAGAATGGCAGCAACAAGGTATTATCACTTGAGAAGAATACTGTTTCCTGAAAAGGGATTATCCCAAGCTACCCTTTCTGTATCTTCTCCCTAAAGTACATAAGAATCCTGTGGTTCCACCAGGTAGACCCATCGTGTCTTCTCGGGGTAGTGTATTTGAAAATATTTCCAAGTACGTTGACTATTTTTTGAGGGACTATTTGACCGCTCTACCCTCTCATGTCAAAGATACTAAGGATTTTCTGTGCAAATTGGAGGGTACTACCTGGGATGAGAACTATTTCCTCATCACTCTTGTCGTGAACTCGTTGTACAACATAATAGAGCATGATCAAGGCATGCTTACATTTCCTGAGTAACAAATATATAAGCTATCTTGAACATATGAACATGCTTTTGGAGATGATGAACCTATGTCTCCAAAACAACATTTTTATGTTCAATGGCGATCTTTATAAACAAATACTGGGCACGGCCATGGGTACGTGCTTTTCCCTGAGCTTTGCCAACCTGTTCCTGGGCCTATGGGAGAGGGAAATTCACAAAGATGACATGCTCTGCTTTGATTTTCAGAAAGTTGTGTTGTGGTTGCGCTAAATCGATGACTTGTTTGTTGTTTGGAGGGGGAGTGAACAGGAAGCCACTGAATTCATTAAAAAATGGAATAGTAACCCATACAACACAACACTCACACACAATATGAGTAAGGAGTGCATTGAGTTTCTTGATGTCAGAATTGAAATATGTCAAGGTACACTACAAACCAGCCTGTTTCGCAAGGATACGGCAGGCAATAGCCGCCTTCATGCCCTCAGCAGCCACCCAGATACTCTTTAATGGAGCATTCCTTACGGGGAGCTGCTGAGGGCAAGAAGGATTTGCAGCACTGATGAAGCGTACAACATCCAACAGGGTATCATGATCTCCAGATTCAGAGCCCGGGCTTATCCGGAATGGGTTTTCAATTGCGCAATATCCAAGATGAGTACAGTCAGTAGACAGCAAACACTTGGTGCACATATTAGAGAGTCGGACACGACGGTCATCATTACCTATAACAAGTACTCTCAGAAGATACACAAGATTTTGACTCAAAGTTGGGACACCCTTAAGAGCGATCCTACCGTGGGACATACCATCTATGATAGACCGAGGGTCACATATAGGAAAGGTCGGAGCCTATGAGACATTCTAGTGCATGGCGACATAACCAAAACTCACAAACAGGGGGCCCACAATCTCAAAGGCATTTTTCCCTGTGGTCATTGTAAAGCCTGCCACAATAGCGACATGGTTAATGAGTTTGCTATACCTGGCACCAATAAGAACAGAAACATCACACAGTTTCTTACATGTACCTCGAATTTCTTCATCTATGTTCTGGAGTGTCCATTTAAGTTGAGATACGTCGGCAGCACAACTCTGATGGTTAAGAAAAGGATATTGGAACATCTGCGTGCCATCACTAATAGGGACCCGCATTATCCCATAGCCAGGTATTTCCAGGAGTACCATCTGTCCAATAATTCCTTACTGTGCTTCTTTTCCATTGAACATGTACACATGGGCCCCAGGGGTGGCAATATGGTGCTGAAGCTATGCAAAAGAAAATCCAAGTGGATATTAGAGCTCGAGACTAAGTTCCCTGGGGGACACAATTTGGACGAAGAATGAGCCACACATCTGCATGATGATTAGCATATCATACAGATACAGCAAGACCACTGACTCATTGTCAGTGAAATTGCTCTCCCACCCTCGCAGCTCCACCATTAAGTGAGGCCTGCCCCTGCACTCTCGAGTGTTGGTGATCGAGGCCCTCCTCCACCCGCAGGTTTCCCTGCGCCTCATCCCTGGTGGTCCAGTGGACCTCTGTCTCCTTCCTCTAACTCTGCTCTTTCACTCGTTTTTATACCCTTTTTTATCTTTCACCTTTCTGCACTTTTCTGCAACTCTGCTCTTTTGTGCCTTATTTCTGCTCATTTTCCCTTCCTCTCGCTCTGCCCTTTCACTTGTTTTCACTCGTTTTTCTACCCTCTTTTATCTTTCACCTGTCTGCACTTTTCTGCATCTCTGCTCTTTTGTGCCTTATTTCTGCTCATTTTCCCTTCCTCTCGCTCTGCCCTTTCACTAGTTTTCACTCGTTTTTCTACCCTCTTTTATCTTTCACCTTTCTGCATCTCTGCTCTTTCGTGCCTTATTTCTGCCTATTTTCCCTTTCTTTATCCCTTATTTCCTCCCTTTACCTTTCCCCGCCGCTGCTGCCCCCGCGGCCCCTCCCCCCAGCGCGACCGGCCCAATCCAGCTCCCCTCCCCGCTCCCGCCTCCCAGCTGTCCAGCCCTCCCCGACCCCTACTTAATGGCGGCCACTGCGGGGACAGGCGAGCAAGACCACTGACTCATTGTCAGTGAAATTGCTCTCCCACCCTCGCAGCTCCACCATTAAGTGAGGCCTGCCCCTGCCCCTGCACTCTCGAGTGTTGGTGATCGAGGCCCTCCTCCACCCGCAGGTTTCCCTGCGCCTCATCCCTGGTGGTCCAGTGGACCTCTGTCTCCTTCCTCTAACTCTGCTCTTTCACTCGTTTTTCTACCCTTTTTTATCTTTCACCTTTCCGCACTTTTCTGCATCTCTGCTCTTTTGTGCCTTATTTCTGCTCATTTTCCCTTCCTCTCGCTCTGCCCTTTCACTTGTTTTCACTCGTTTTTCTACACTCTTTTATTTTTCACCTGTCTGCACTTTTCTGCATCTCTGCTCTTTTGTGCCTTATTTCTGCTAATTTTCCCTTCCTCTCGCTCTGCCCTTTCACTAGTTTTCACTCGTTTTTCTACCCTCTTTTATTTTTCACCTTTCTGCATCTCTGCTCTTTCGTGCCTTATTTCTGCCTATTTTCCCTTTCTTTATCCCTTATTTACTCCCTTTACCTTTCCCCGCCGCTGTTGCCCCCGCGGCCCCTCCCCCCCAGCGCGACCGGCCCAATCCAGCTCCCCTCCCCGCTCCCGCCTCCCAGCTGTCCAGCCCTCCCCGACCCCAACTTAATGGCGGCCATTGCGGGGACAGGCGAGCAAGACCACTGACTCATTGTCAGTGAAATTGCTCTCCCAACCTCGCAGCTCCACCATTAAGTGAGGCCTGCCCCTGCACTCTCGAGTGTTGGTGATCGAGGCCCTCCTCCACCCGCAGGTTTCCCTGCGCCTCATCCCTGGTGGTCCAGTGGACCTCTGTCTCCTTCCTCTAACTCTGCTCTTTCACTCGTTTTTCTACCCTTTTTTATCTTTCACCTTTCCGCACTTTTCTGCATCTCTGCTCTTTTGTGCCTTATTTCTGCTCATTTTCCCTTCCTCTCGCTCTGCCCTTTCACTTGTTTTCACTCGTTTTTCTACCCTCTTTTATCTTTCACCTTTCTGCATCTCTGCTCTTTCGTGCCTTATTTCTGCCTATTTTCCCTTTCTTTATCCCTTATTTCCTCCCTTTACCTTTCCCCGCCGCTGCTGCCCCCGCGGCCCCTCCCCCCAGCGCGACCGGCCCAATCCAGCTCCCCTCCCCGCTCCTGCCTCCCAGCTGTCCAGCCCTCCCCGACCCCTACTTAATGGCGGCCACTGCGGGGACAGGCGAGCAAGACCACTGACTCATTGTCAGTGAAATTGCTCTCCCACCCTCGCAGCTCCACCATTAAGTCAGGCCTGCCCCTGCACTCTCGAGTGTTGGTGATCGAGGCCCTCCTCCACCCGCAGGTTTCCCTGCACCTCATCCCTGGTGGTCCAGTGGACCTCTGTCTCCTTCCTCTAACTCTGCTCTTTCACTCGTTTTTCTACCCTTTTTTGTCTTTCACCTTTCCGCACTTTTCTGCATCTCTGCTCTTTTGTGCCTTATTTCTGCTCATTTTCCCTTCCTCTCGCTCTGCCCTTTCACTTGTTTTCACTCGTTTTTCTACCCTCTTTTATCTTTCACCTGTCTGCACTTTTCTGCATCTCTTCTCTTTTGTGCCTTATTTCTGCTCATTTTCCCTTCCTCTCGCTCTGCCCTTTCACTAGTTTTCACTCGTTTTTCTACCCTCTTTTATCTTTCACCTTTCTGCATCTCTGCTCTTTCGTGCCTTATTTCTGCCTATTTTCCCTTTCTTTATCCCTTATTTCCTCCCTTTACCTTTCCCCACCGCTGCTGCCCCCGCGGCCCCTCCCCCCCTGCGCGACCGGCCCAATCCAGCTCCCCTCCCCGCTCCCGCCTCCCAGCTGTCCAGCCCTCCCCGACCCCTACTTAATGGCGGCCACTGCGGGGACAGGCGAGCAATACCACTGACTCATTGTCAGTGAAATTGCTCTCCCACCCTCGCAGCTCCACCATTAAGTGAGGCCTGCCCCTGCCCCTGCACTCTCGAGTGTTGGTGATCGAGGCCCTCCTCCACCCGCAGGTTTCCCTGCGCCTCATCCCTGGTGGTCCAGTGGACCTCTGTCTCCTTCCTCTAACTCTGCTCTTTCACTCGTTTTTCTACCCTTTTTTATCTTTCACCTTTCCGCACTTTTCTGCATCTCTGCTCTTTTGTGCCTTATTTCTGCTCATTTTCCCTTCCTCTCGCTCTGCCCTTTCACTTGTTTTCACTCGTTTTTCTACCCTCTTTTATCTTTCACCTGTCTGCACTTTTCTGCATCTCTGCTCTTTTGTGCCTTATTTCTGCTCATTTTCCCTTCCTCTCGCTCTGCACTTTCACTAGTTTTCACTCGTTTTTCTACCCTCTTTTATCTTTCACCTTTCTGCATCTCTGCTCTTTCGTGCCTTATTTCTGCCTATTTTCCCTTTCTTTATCCCTTATTTCCTCCCTTTACCTTTCCCCGCCGCTGCTGCCCCAGCGGCCCCTCCCCCCCAGCGCGACCGGCCCAATCCAGCTCCCCTCCCCGCTCCCGCCTCCCAGCTGTCCAGCCCTCCCGACCCCTACTTAATGGAGGCCACTGCGGGGACAGGCGAGCAAGACCACTGACTCATTGTCAGTGAAATTGCTCTCCCACCCTCGCAGCTCCACCATTAAGTGAGCCCTGCCCCTGCCCCTGTACTCTCGAGTGTTGGTGATCGAGGCCCTCCTCCACCCGCAGGTTTCCCTGCGCCTCATCCCTGGTGGTCCAGTGGACCTCTGTCTCCTTACTCTAACTCTGCTCTTTCACTCGTTTTTCTACCCTTTTTTATCTTTCACCTTTCCGCACTTTTCTGCATCTCTGCTCTTTTGTGCCTTATTTCTGCTCATTTTCCCTTCCTCTCGCTCTGCCCTTTCACTTGTTTTCACTCGTTTTTCTACCCTCTTTTATCTTTCACCTGTCTGCACTTTTCTGCATCTCTGCTCTTTTGTGCCTTATTTCTGCTCATTTTCCCTTCCTCTCGCTCTGCCCTTTCACTAGTTTTCACTCGTTTTTCTACCCTCTTTTATCTTTCACCTTTCTGCATGTCTGCTCTTTCGTGCCTTATTTCTGCCTATTTTCCCTTTCTTTATCCCTTATTTCCTCCCTTTACCTTTCCCCGCCGCTGCTGCCCCCGCGGCCCCTCCCCCCCAGCGCGACCGGCCCAATACAGCTCCACTCCCCGCTCCTGCCTCCCAGCTGTCCAGCCCTCCCCGACCCCTACTTAATGGCGGCCACTGCGGGGACAGGCGAGCAAGACCACTGACTCATTGTCAGTGAAATTGCTCTCCCACCCTCGCAGCTCCACCATTAAGTGAGCCCTGCCCCTGCCCATGCACTCTCGAGTGTTGGTGATCGAGGCCCTCCTCCACCCGCAGGTTTCCCTGCGCCTCATCCCTGGTGGTCCAGTGGACCTCTGTCTCCTTCCTCTAACTCTGCTCTTTCACTCGTTTTTCTACCCTTTTTTATCTTTCACCTTTCCGCACTTTTCTGCATCTCTGCTCTTTTGTGCCTTATTTCTGCTCATTTTCCCTTCCTCTCGCTCTGCCCTTTCACTTGTTTTCACTCGTTTTTCTACCCTGTTTTATCTTTCACCTGTCTGCACTTTTCTGCATCTCTGCTCTTTTGTGCTTTATTTCTGCTCATTTTCCCTTCCTCTCGCTCTGCCCTTTCACTAGTTTTCACTCGTTTTTCTACCCTCTTTTATGTTTCACCTTTCTGCATCTCTGCTCTTTCATGCCTTATTTCTGCCTATTTTCCCTTTCTTTATCCCTTATTTCCTCCCTTTACCTTTCCCCGCCGCTGCTGCCCCCGCGGCCCCTCCCCCCAGCGCGACCGGCCCAATCCAGCTCCCCTCCCCGCTCCCGCCTCCCAGCTGTCCAGCCCTCCCCGACCCCTACTTAATGGCGGCCACTGCGGGGACAGGCGAGCAAGACCACTGATTCATTGTCAGTGAAATTGCTCTCCCACCCTCGCAGCTCCACCATTAAGTGAGGCCTGCCCCTGCACTCTCGAGTGTTGGTGATCGAGGCCCTCCTCCACCCGCAGGTTTCCCTGCGCCTCATCCCTGGTGGTCCAGTGGACCTCTGTCTCCTTCCTCTAACTCTGCTCTTTCACTCGTTTTTCTACCCTTTTTTATCTTTCACCTTTCCGCACTTTTCTGCATCTCTGCTCTTTTGTGCCTTATTTCTGCTCATTTTCCCTTCATCTCGCTCTGCCCTTTCACTAGTTTTCACTCGTTTTTCTACCCTCTTTTATCTTTCACCTTTCTGCATCTCTGCTCTTTCGTGCCTTATTTCTGCCAATTTTCCCTTTCTTTATCCCTTATTTCCTCCCTTTACCTTTCCCCACCGCTGCTGCCCCCACGGCCCCTCCCCCCCAGCGCGACCGGCCCAATCCAGCTCCCCTCCCAGCTGTCCAGCCCTCCCCGACCCCTACTTAATGGCGGCCACTGCGGGGACAGGCGAGCAAGACACACTGACTCATTGTCAGTGAAATTGCTCTCCCACCCTCGCAGCTCCACCATTAAGTGAGGCCTGCCCCTGCACTCTCGAGTGTTGGTGATCGAGGCCCTCCTCCACCCGCAGGTTTCCCTGCGCCTCATCCCTGGTGGTCCAGTGGACCTCTGTCTCCTTCCTCTAACTCTGCTCTTTCACTCGTTTTTCTACCCTTTTTTATCTTTCACCTTTCCGCACTTTTCTGCATCTCTGCTCTTTTGTGCCTTATTTCTGCTTATTTTCCTTCCTCTCGCTCTGCCCTTTCACTTGTTTTCACTCGTTTTTCTACCTTCTTTTATCTTTCACCTGTCTGCACTTTTCTGCATCTCTGCTCTTTTGTGCCTTATTTCTGCTCATTTTCCCTTCCTCTCGCTCTGCACTTTCACTAGTTTTCACTCGTTTTTCTACCCTCTTTTATCTTTCACCTTTCTGCATCTCTGCTCTTTCGTGCCTTATTTCTGCCTATTTTCCCTTTCTTTATCCCTTATTTCCTCCCTTTACCTTTCCCCGCCGCTGCTGCCCCCGCGGCCCCTCCCCCCCAGCGCGACCGGCCCAATCCAGCTCCCCTCCCCGCTCCCGCCTCCCAGCTGTCCAGCCCTCCCCGACCCCTACTTAATGGAGGCCACTGCGTGGACAGGCGAGCAAGACCACTGACTCATTGTCAGTGAAATTGCTCTCCCACCCTCGCAGCTCCACCATTAAGTGAGCCTCTGCCCCTGCACTCTCGAGTGTTGGTGATCGAGGCCCTCCTCCACCCGCAGGTTTCCCTGCGCCTCATCCCTGGTGGTCCAGTGGACCTCTGTCTCCTTCCTCTAACTCTGCTCTTTCACTCGTTTTTCTACCCTTTTTTATCTTTCACCTTTCCGCACTTTTCTGCATCTCTGCTCTTTTGTGCCTTATTTCTGCTCATTTTCCCTTCCTCTCGCTCTGCCCTTTCACTTGTTTTCACTCGTTTTTCTACCCTCTTTTATCTTTCACCTGTCTGCACTTTTCTGCATCTCTGCTCTTTTGTGCCTTATTTCTGGCTCATTTTCCCTTCCTCTCGCTCTGCCCTTTCACTAGTTTTCACTCGTTTTTCTACCCTCTTTTATCTTTCACCTTTCTGCATGTCTGCTCTTTCGTGCCTTATTTCTGCCTATTTTCCCTTTCTTTATCCCTTATTTCCTCCCTTTACCTTTCCCCGCCGCTGCTGCCCCCGCGGCCCCTCCCCCCAGCGCGACCGGCCCAATACAGCTCCACTCCCCGCTCCTGCCTCCCAGCTGTCCAGCCCTCCCCGACCCCTACTTAATGGCGGCCACTGCGGGGACAGGCGAGCAAGACCACTGACTCATTGTCAGTGAAATTGCTCTCCCACCCTCGCAGCTCCACCATTAAGTGAGCCCTGCCCCTGCCCCTGCACTCTCGAGTGTTGGTGATCGAGGCACTCCTCCACCCGCAGGTTTCCCTGCGCCTCATCCCTGGTGGTCCAGTGGACCTCTGTCTCCTTCCTCTAACTCTGCTCTTTCACTCGTTTTTCTACCCTTTTTTATCTTTCACCTTTCCGCACTTTTCTGCATCTCTGCTCTTTTGTGCCTTATTTCTGCTCATTTTCCCTTCCTCTCGCTCTGCCCTTTCACTTGTTTTCACTCGTTTTTCTACCCTCTTTTATCTTTCACCTGTCTGCACTTTTCTGCATCTCTGCTCTTTTGTGCCTTATTTCTGCTCATTTTCCCTTCCTCTCGCTCTGCCCTTTCACTAGTTTTCACTCGTTTTTCTACCCTCTTTTATGTTTCACCTTTCTGCATCTCTGCTCTTTCGTGCCTTATTTCTGCCTATTTTCCCTTTCTTTATCCCTTATTTCCTCCCTTTACCTTTCCCCGCCGCTGCTGCCCTCGCGGCCCCTCCCCCCAGCGCGACCGGCCCAATCCAGCTCCCCTCCCCGCTCCCGCCTCCCAGCTGTCCAGCCCTCCCCGACCCCTACTTAATGGCGGCCACTGCGGGGACAGGCGAGCAAGACCACTGACTCATTGTCAGTGAAATTGCTCTCCCACCCTCGCAGCTCCACCATTAAGTGAGGCCTGCCCCTGCACTCTCGAGTGTTGGTGATCGAGGCCCTCCTCCACCCGCAGGTTTCCCTGCGCCTCATCCCTGGTGGTCCAGTGGACCTCTGTCTCCTTCCTCTAACTCTGCTCTTTCACTCGTTTTTCTACCCTTTTTTATCTTTCACCTTTCCGCACTTTTCTGCATCTCTGCTCTTTTGTGCCTTATTTCTGCTCATTTTCCCTTCATCTCGCTCTGCCCTTTCACTAGTTTTCACTAGTTTTTCTACCCTCTTTTATCTTTCACCTTTCTGCATCTCTGCTCTTTCGTGCCTTATTTCTGCCAATTTTCCCTTTCTTTATCCCTTATTTCCTCCCTTTACCTTTCCCCACCGCTGCTGCCCCCGCGGCCCCTCCCCCCCAGCGCGACCGACCCAATCCAGCTCCCCTCCCCGCTCCCGCCTCCCAGCTGTCCAGCCCTCCCCGACCCCTACTTAATGGCGGCCACTGCGGGGACAGGCGAGCAAGACCACTGACTCATTGTCAGTGAAATTGCTCTCCCACCCTCGCAGCTCCACCATTAAGTGAGGCCTGCCCCTGCACTCTCGAGTGTTGGTGATCGAGGCCCTCCTCCACCCGCAGGTTTCCCTGCGCCTCATCCCTGGTGGTCCAGTGGACCTCTGTCTCCTTCCTCTAACTCTGCTCTTTCACTCGTTTTTCTACCCTTTTTTATCTTTCACCTTTCCGCACTTTTCTGCATCTCTGCTCTTTTGTGCCTTATTTCTGCTTATTTTCCCTTCCTCTCGCTCTGCCCTTTCACTTGTTTTCACTCGTTTTTCTACCTTCTTTTATCTTTCACCTGTCTGCACTTTTCTGCATCTCTGCTCTTTTGTGCCTTATTTCTGCTCATTTTCCCTTCCTCTCGCTCTGCACTTTCACTAGTTTTCACTCGTTTTTCTACCCTCTTTTATCTTTCACCTTTCTGCATCTCTGCTCTTTCGTGCCTTATTTCTGCCTATTTTCCCTTTCTTTATCCCTTATTTCCTCCCTTTACCTTTCCCCGCCGCTGCTGCCCCGCGGCCCATCCCCCCAGCGCGACCGGCCCAATCCAGCTCCCCTCCCCGCTCCCGCCTCCCAGCTGTCCAGCCCTCCCCGACCCCTACTTAATGGAGGCCACTGCGGGGACAGGCGAGCAAGACCACTGACTCATTGTCAGTGAAATTGCTCTCCCACCCTCGCAGCTCCACCATTAAGTGAGCCCTGCCCCTGCCCCTGTACTCTCGAGTGTTGGTGATCGAGGCCCTCCTCCACCCGCAGGTTTCCCTGCGCCTCATCCCTGGTGGTCCAGTGGACCTCTGTCTCCTTCCTCTAACTCTGCTCTTTCACTCGTTTTTCTACCCTTTTTTATCTTTCACCTTTCCGCACTTTTCTGCATCTCTGCTCTTTTGTGCCTTATTTCTGCTCATTTTCCCTTCCTCTCGCTCTGCCCTTTCACTTGTTTTCACTCGTTTTTCTACCCTCTTTTATCTTTCACCTGTCTGCACTTTTCTGCATCTCTGCTCTTTTGTGCCTTATTTCTGCTCATTTTCCCTTCCTCTCGCTCTGCCCTTTCACTAGTTTTCACTCGTTTTTCTACCCTCTTTTATCTTTCACCTTTCTGCATGTCTGCTCTTTCGTGCCTTATTTCTGCCTATTTTCCCTTTCTTTATCCCTTATTTCCTCCCTTTACCTTTCCCCGCCGCTGCTGCCCCGCGGCCCCTCCCCCCCAGCGCGACCGGCCCAATACAGCTCCACTCCCCGCTCCTGCCTCCCAGCTGTCCAGCCCTCCCCGACCCCTACTTAATGGCGGCCACTGCGGGGACAGGCGAGCAAGACCACTGACTCATTGTCAGTGAAATTGCTCTCCCACCCTCGCAGCTCCACCATTAAGTGAGCCCTGCCCCTGCCCATGCACTCTCGAGTGTTGGTGATCGAGGCCCTCCTCCACCCGCAGGTTTCCCTGCGCCTCATCCCTGGTGGTCCAGTGGACCTCTGTCTCCTTCCTCTAACTCTGCTCTTTCACTCGTTTTTCTACCCTTTTTTATCTTTCACCTTTCCGCACTTTTCTGCATCTCTGCTCTTTTGTGCCTTATTTCTGCTCATTTTCCCTTCCTCTCGCTCTGCCCTTTCACTTGTTTTCACTCGTTTTTCTACCCTCTTTTATCTTTCACCTGTCTGCACTTTTCTGCATCTCTGCTCTTTTGTGCCTTATTTCTGCTCATTTTCCCTTCCTCTCGCTCTGCCCTTTCACTAGTTTTCACTCGTTTTTCTACCCTCTTTTATGTTTCACCTTTCTGCATCTCTGCTCTTTCGTGCCTTATTTCTGCCTATTTTCCCTTTCTTTATCCCTTATTTCCTCCCTTTACCTTTCCCCGCCGCTGCTGCCCCCGCGGCCCCTCCCCCCCAGCGCGACCGGCCCAATCCAGCTCCCCTCCCCGCTCCCGCCTCCCAGCTGTCCAGCCCTCCCCGACCCCTACTTAATGGCGGCCACTGCGGGGACAGGCGAGCAAGACCACTGATTCATTGTCAGTGAAATTGCTCTCCCACCCTCGCAGCTCCACCATTAAGTGAGGCCTGCCCCTGCACTCTCGAGTGTTGGTGATCGAGGCCCTCCTCCACCCGCAGGTTTCCCTGCGCCTCATCCCTGGTGGTCCAGTGGACCTCTGTCTCCTTCCTCTAACTCTGCTCTTTCACTCGTTTTTCTACCCTTTTTTATCATTCACCTTTCCGCACTTTTCTGCATCTCTGCTCTTTTGTGCCTTATTTCTGCTCATTTTCCCTTCCTCTCGCTCTGCCCTTTCACTTGTTTTCACTCGTTTTTCTACCCTCTTTTATTTTTCACCTGTCTGCACTTTTCTGCATCTCTGCTCTTTTGTGCCTTATTTCTGCTCATTTTCCCTTCCTCTCGCTCTGCCCTTTCACTAGTTTTCACTCGTTTTTCTACCCTTTTTATCTTTCACCTTTCCGCACTTTTCTGCATCTCTGCTCTTTTGTGCCTTATTTCTGCTCATTTTCCCTTCCTCTCGCTCTGCCCTTTCACTTGTTTTCACTCGTTTTTCTACCCTCTTTTATCTTTCACCTGTCTGCACTTTTCTGCATCTCTGCTCTTTTGTGCCTTATTTCTGCTCATTTTCCCTTCCTCTCGCTCTGCCCTTTCACTAGTTTTCACTCATTTTTCTACCCTCTTTTATCTTTCACCTTTCTGCATGTCTGCTCTTTCGTGCCTTATTTCTGCCTATTTTCCCTTTCTTTATCCCTTATTTCCTCCCTTTACCTTTCCCCGCCGCTGCTGCCCCCGCTGCCCCTCCCCCCCAGCGCGACCGGCCCAATCCAGCTCCCCTCCCCGCTCCCGCCTCCCAGCTGTCCAGCCCTCCCCGACCCCTACTTAATGGCGGCCACTGCGGGGACAGGCGAGCAAGACCACTGACTCATTGTCAGTGAAATTGCTCTCCCACCCTCGCAGCTCCACCATTAAGTCAGGCCTGCCCCTGCCCCTGCACTCTCGAGTGTTGGTGATCGAGGCCCTCCTCCACCCACAGGTTTCACTGCGCCTCATCCCTGGTGGTCCAGTGGACCTCTGTCTCCTTCCTCTAACTCTGCTCTTTCACTCGTTTTTCTACCCTTTTTTATCATTCAACTTTCCGCACTTTTCTGCATCTCTGCTCTTTTGTGCCTTATTTCTGCTCATTTTCCCTTCCTCTCGCTCTGCCCTTTCACTTGTTTTCACTCGTTTTTCTACCCTCTTTTATCTTTCACCTGTCTGCACTTTTCTGCATCTCTGCTCTTTTGTGCCTTATTTCTGCTCAGTTTCCCTTCCTCTCGCTCTGCCTTTTCACTAGTTTTCACTCGTTTTTCTACCCTCTTTTATCTTTCACCTTTCTGCATCTCTGCTCTTTCGTGCCTTATTTCTGCCTATTTTCCCTTTCTTTATCCCTGATTTCCTCCCTTTACCTTTCCCCGCCGCTGCTGCCCCCGTGGCCCCCCCCCCCAGCGCGACCGGCCCAATCCAGCTCCCCTCCCCGCTCCCGCCTCCCAGCTGTCCAGCCCTCCCCGACCCCTACTTAATGGCGGCCACTGCGGGGACAGGCGAGCAAGACCACTGACTCATTGTCAGTGAAATTGCTCTCCCACCCTCGCAGCTCCACCATTAAGTGAGCCCTGCCCCTGCACTCTCGAGTGTTGGTGATCGAGGCCCTCCTCCACCCGCAGGTTTCCCTGCGCCTCATCCCTGGTGGTCCAGTGGACCTCTGTCTCCTTCCTCTAACTCTGCTCTTTCACTCGTTTTTCTACCCTCTTTTATCTTTCACCTGTCTGCACTTTTCTGCATCTCTGCTCTTTTGTGCCTTATTTCTGCTCATTTTCCCTTCCTCTCGCTCTGCCATTTCACTAGTTTTCACTCGTTTTTCTACCCTCTTTTATCTTTCACCTTTCTGCATCTCTGCTCTTTCGTGCCTTATTTCTGCCTATTTTCCCTTTCTTTATCCCTTATTTCCTCCCTTTACCTTTCCCCGCCGCTGCTGCCCCCGCGGCCCCTCCCCCCATCGCGACCGGCCCAATCCAGCTCCCCTCCCCGCTCCCGCCTCCCAGCTGTCCAGCCCTCCCCGACCCCTACTTAATGGCGGCCACTGCGGGGACAGGCGAGCAAGACCACTGACTCATTGTCAGTGAAATTGCTCTCCCACCCTCGCAGCTCCACCATTAAGTGAGGCCTGCCCCTGCCCCTGCACTCTCGAGTGTTGGTGATCGAGGCCCTCCTCCACCCGCAGGTTTCCCTGCGCCTCATCCCTGGTGGTCCAGTGGACCTCTGTCTCCTTCCTCTAACTCTGCTCTTTCACTCGTTTTTCTACCCTTTTTTATCTTTCACCTTTCCGCACTTTTCTGCATCTCTGCTCTTTTGTGCCTTATTTCTGCTCATTTTCCCTTCCTCTCGCTCTGCCCTTTCACTTGTTTTCACTCGTTTTTCTACCCTCTTTTATCTTTCACCTGTCTGCACTTTTCTGCATCTCTGCTCTTTTGTGCCTTATTTCTGCTCATTTTCCCTTCCTCTCGCTCTGCCCTTTCACTAGTTTTCACTCGTTTTTCTACCCTCTTTTATCTTTCACCTTTCTGCATCTCTGCTCTTTCGTGCCTTATTTCTGCCTATTTTCCCTTTCTTTATCCTATTTCTCCCTTTACCTTTCCCCGCCGCTGCTGCCCCCGCGGCCCCTCCCCCCAGCGCGACCGGCCCAATCCAGCTCCCCTCCCCGCTCCCGCCTCCCAGCTGTCCAGCCCTCCCCGACCCCTACTTAATGGCGGCCACTGCGGGGACAGGCGAGCAAGACCACTGACTCATTGTCAGTGAAATTGCTCTCCCACCCTCGCAGCTCCACCATTAAGTGAGGCCTGCCCCTGCCCCTGCACTCTCGAGTGTTGGTGATCGAGGCCCTCCTCCACCCGCAGGTTTCCCTGCGCCTCATCCCTGGTGGTCCAGTGGACCTCTGTCTCCTTCCTCTAACTCTGCTCTTTCACTCGTTTTTCTACCCTTTTTTATCTTTCACCTTTCCGCACTTTTCTGCATCTCTGCTCTTTTGTGCCTTATTTCTGCTCATTTTCCCTTCCTCTCGCTCTGCCCTTTCACTTGTTTTCACTCGTTTTTCTACCCTCTTTTATCTTTCACCTGTCTGCACTTTTCTGCATCTCTGCTCTTTTGTGCCTTATTTCTGCTCATTTTCCCTTCCTCTCGCTCTGCCCTTTCACTAGTTTTCACTAGTTTTTCTACCCTCTTTTATCTTTCACCTTTCTGCATCTCTGCTCTTTCGTGTCTTATTTCTGCCTAGTTTCCCTTTCTTTATCCCTTATTTCCTCCCTTTACCTTTCCCTGCCGCTGCTGCCCCCGCGGCCCCTCCCCCCCAGCGCGACCGGCCCAATCCAGCTCCCCTCCCCGCCTCCCAGCTGTCCAGCCCTCCCCGACCCCTACTTAATGGCGGCCACTGCGGGGACAGGTGAGCAAGACCACTGACTCATTGTCAGTGAAATTGCTCTCCCACCCTCGCAGCTCCACCATTAAGTGAGGCCTGCCCCTGCCCCTGCACTCTCGAGTGTTGGTGATCGAGGCCCTCCTCCACCCGCAGGTTTCCCTGCGCCTCATCCCTGGTGGTCCAGTGGACCTCTGTCTCCTTCCTCTAACTCTGCTCTTTCACTCGTTTTTCTACCCTTTTTTATCTTTCACCTTTCCGCACTTTTCTGCATCTCTGCTCTTTTGTGCCTTATTTCTGCTCATTTTCCCTTCCTCTCGCTCTGCCCTTTCACTTGTTTTCACTCGTTTTTCTACCCTCTTTTATCTTTCACCTGTCTGCACTTTTCTGCATCTCTGCTCTTTTGTGCCTTATTTCTGCTCATTTTCCCTTCCTCTCGCTCTGCCCTTTCACTAGTTTTCACTCGTTTTTCTACCCTCTTTTATCTTTCACCTTTCTGCATCTCTGCTCTTTCGTGCCTTATTTCTGCCTATTTTCCCTTTCTTTATCCCTTATTTCCTCCCTTTACCTTTCCCCGCCGCTGCTGCCCCCGCGGCCCCTCCCCCCAGCGCGACCGGCCCAATCCAGCTCCCCTCCCCGCTCCCGCCTCCCAGCTGTCCAGCCCTCCCCGACCCCTACTTAATGGCGGCCACTGCGGGGACAGGCGAGCAAGACCACTGACTCATTGTCAGTGAAATTGCTCTCCCACCCTCGCAGCTCCACCATTAAGTGAGGCCTGCCCCCTGCACTCTCGAGTGTTGGTGATCGAGGCCCTCCTCCACCCGCAGGTTTCCCTGCGCCTCATCCCTGGTGGTCCAGTGGACCTCTGTCTCCTTCCTCTAACTCTGCTCTTTCACTCGTTTTTCTACCCTTTTTTATCTTTCACCTTTCCGCACTTTTCTGCATCTCTGCTCTTTTGTGCCTTATTTCTGCTCATTTTCCCTTCCTCTCGCTCTGCCCTTTCACTTGTTTTCACTCGTTTTTCTACCCTCTTTTATCTTTCACCTGTCTGCACTTTTCTGCATCTCTGCTCTTTTGTGCCTTATTTCTGCTCATTTTCCCTTCCTCTCGCTCTGCCCTTTCACTAGTTTTCACTCGTTTTTCTACCCTCTTTTATCTTTCACCTTTCTGCATCTCTGCTCTTTCGTGCCTTATTTCTGCCTATTTTCCCTTTCTTTATCCCTTATTTCCTCCCTTTACCTTTCCCCGCCGCTGCTGCCCCCGCGGCCCCTCCACCCCAGCGCGACCGGCCCAATCCAGCTCCCCTCCCCGCTCCCAGCTGTCCAGCCCTCCCCGACCCCTACTTAATGGCGGCCACTGCGGGGACAGGCGAGCAAGACCACTGACTCATTGTCAGTGAAATTGCTCTCCCACCCTCGCAGCTCCACCATTAAGAGAGGCCTGCCCCTGCCCCTGCACTCTCGAGTGTTGGTGATCGAGGCCCTCCTCCACCCGCAGGTTTCCCTGCGCCTCATCCCTGGTGGTCCAGTGGACCTCTGTCTCCTTCCTCTAACTCTGCTCTTTCACTCGTTTTTCTACCCTTTTTTATCTTTCACCTTTCCGCACTTTTCTGCATCTCTGCTCTTTTGTGCCTTATTTCTGCTCATTTTCCCTTCCTCTCGCTCTGCCCTTTCACTTGTTTTCACTCGTTTTTCTACCCTCTTTTATCTTTCACCTGTCTGCACTTTTCTGCATCTCTGCTCTTTTGTGCCTTATTTCTGCTCATTTTCCCTTCCTCTCGCTCTGCACTTTCACTAGTTTTCACTCGTTTTTCTACCCTCTTTTATCTTTCACCTTTCTGCATCTCTGCTCTTTCGTGCCTTATTTCTGCCTATTTTCCCTTTCTTTATCCCTTATTTCCTCCCTTTACCTTTCCCCGCCGCTGCTGCCCCCGTGGCCCCTCCCCCCCAGCGCGACCGGCCCAATCCAGCTCCCCTCCCCGCTCCCGCCTCCCAGCTGTCCAGCCCTCCCCGACCCCTACTTAATGGCGGCCACTGCGGGGACAGGCGAGCAAGACCACTGACTCATTGTCAGTGAAATTGCTCTCCCACCCTCGCAGCTCCACCATTAAGTGAGCCCTGCCCCTGCCCCTGCACTCTCGAGTGTTGGTGATCGAGGCCCTCCTCCACCCGCAGGTTTCCCTGCGCCTCATCCCTGGTGGTCCAGTGGACCTCTGTCTCCTTCCTCTAACTCTGCTCTTTCACTCGTTTTTCTACCCTCTTTTATCTTTCACCTGTCTGCACTTTTCTGCATCTCTGCTCTTTTGTGCCTTATTTCTGCTCATTTTCCCTTCCTCTCGCTCTGCCCTTTCACTAGTTTTCACTCAGTTTTTCTACCCTCTTTTATCTTTCACCTTTCTGCATCTCTGCTCTTTCGTGCCTTATTTCTGCCTATTTTCCCTTTCTTTATCCCTTATTTCCTCCCTTTACCTTTCCCCGCCGCTGCTGCCCCCGCGGCCCCTCCCCCCAGCGCGACCGGCCCAATCCAGCTCCCCTCCCCGCTCCCGCCTCCCAGCTGTCCAGCCCTCCCCGACCCCTACTTAATGGCGGCCACTGCGGGGACAGGCGAGCAAGACCACTGACTCATTGTCAGTGAAATTGCTCTCCCACCCTCGCAGCTCCACCATTAAGTGAGGCCTGCCCCTGCCCCTGCACTCTCGAGTGTTGGTGATCGAGGCCCTCCTCCACCCGCAGGTTTCCCTGCGCCTCATCCCTGGTGGTCCAGTGGACCTCTGTCTCCTTCCTCTAACTCTGCTCTTTCACTCGTTTTTCTACCCTTTTTTATCTTTCACCTTTCCGCACTTTTCTGCATCTCTGCTCTTTTGTGCCTTATTTCTGCTCATTTTCCCTTCCTCTCGCTCTGCCCTTTCACTTGTTTTCACTCGTTTTTCTACCCTCTTTTATCTTTCACCTGTCTGCACTTTTCTGCATCTCTGCTCTTTTGTGCCTTATTTCTGCTCATTTTCCCTTCCTCTCGCTCTGCCCTTTCACTAGTTTTCACTCGTTTTTCTACCCTCTTTTATCTTTCACCTTTCTGCATCTCTGCTCTTTCGTGCCTTATTTCTGCCTATTTTCCCTTTCTTTATCCCTTATTTCCTCCCTTTACCTTTCCCCGCCGCTGCTGCCCCCGCGGCCCCTCCCCCCAGCGCGACCGGCCCAATCCAGCTCCCCTCCCCGCTCCCGCCTCCCAGCTGTCCAGCCCTCCCCGACCCCTACTTAATGGCGGCCACTGCGGGGACAGGCGAGCAAGACCACTGACTCATTGTCAGTGAAATTGCTCTCCCACCCTCGCAGCTCCACCATTAAGTGAGGCCTGCCCCTGCCCCTGCACTCTCGAGTGTTGGTGATCGAGGCCCTCCTCCACCCGCAGGTTTCCCTGCGCCTCATCCCTGGTGGTCCAGTGGACCTCTGTCTCCTTCCTCTAACTCTGCTCTTTCACTCGTTTTTCTACCCTTTTTTATCTTTCACCTTTCCGCACTTTTCTGCATCTCTGCTCTTTTGTGCCTTATTTCTGCTCATTTTCCCTTCCTCTCGCTCTGCCCTTTCACTTGTTTTCACTCGTTTTTCTACCCTCTTTTATCTTTCACCTGTCTGCACTTTTCTGCATCTCTGCTCTTTTGTGCCTTATTTCTGCTCATTTTCCCTTCCTCTCGCTCTGCCCTTTCACTAGTTTTCACTCGTTTTTCTACCCTCTTTTATCTTTCACCTTTCTGCATCTCTGCTCTTTCGTGCCTTATTTCTGCCTATTTTCCCTTTCTTTATCCCTTATTTCCTCCCTTTACCTTTCCCCGCCGCTGCTGCCCCCGCGGCCCCTCCCCCCAGCGCGACCGGCCCAATCCAGCTCCCCTCCCCGCTCCCGCCTCCCAGCTGTCCAGCCCTCCCCGACCCCTACTTAATGGCGGCCACTGCGGGGACAGGCGAGCAAGACCACTGACTCATTGTCAGTGAAATTGCTCTCCCACCCTCGCAGCTCCACCATTAAGTGAGGCCTGCCCCTGCCCCTGCACTCTCGAGTGTTGGTGATCGAGGCCCTCCTCCACCCGCAGGTTTCCCTGCGCCTCATCCCTGGTGGTCCAGTGGACCTCTGTCTCCTTCCTCTAACTCTGCTCTTTCACTCGTTTTTCTACCCTTTTTTATCTTTCACCTTTCCGCACTTTTCTGCATCTCTGCTCTTTTGTGCCTTATTTCTGCTCATTTTCCCTTCCTCTCGCTCTGCCCTTTCACTTGTTTTCACTCGTTTTTCTACCCTCTTTTATCTTTCACCTGTCTGCACTTTTCTGCATCTCTGCTCTTTTGTGCCTTATTTCTGCTCATTTTCCCTTCCTCTCGCTCTGCCCTTTCACTAGTTTTCACTCGTTTTTCTACCCTCTTTTATCTTTCACCTTTCTGCATCTCTGCTCTTTCGTGCCTTATTTCTGCCTATTTTCCCTTTCTTTATCCCTTATTTCCTCCCTTTACCTTTCCCCGCCGCTGCTGCCCCCGCGGCCCCTCCCCCCAGCGCGACCGGCCCAATCCAGCTCCCCTCCCCGCTCCCGCCTCCCAGCTGTCCAGCCCTCCCCGACCCCTACTTAATGGCGGCCACTGCGGGGACAGGCGAGCAAGACCACTGACTCATTGTCAGTGAAATTGCTCTCCCACCCTCGCAGCTCCACCATTAAGTGAGGCCTGCCCCTGCCCCTGCACTCTCGAGTGTTGGTGATCGAGGCCCTCCTCCACCCGCAGGTTTCCCTGCGCCTCATCCCTGGTGGTCCAGTGGACCTCTGTCTCCTTCCTCTAACTCTGCTCTTTCACTCGTTTTTCTACCCTTTTTTATCTTTCACCTTTCCGCACTTTTCTGCATCTCTGCTCTTTTGTGCCTTATTTCTGCTCATTTTCCCTTCCTCTCGCTCTGCCCTTTCACTTGTTTTCACTCATTTTTCACCCTCTTTTATCTTTCACCTTTCTGCATCTCTGCTCTTTCGTGCCTTATTTCTGCCTATTTTCCCTTTCTTTATCCCTTATTTCCTCCCTTTACCTTTCCCCGCCGCTGCTGCCCCCGCGGCCCCTCCCCCCAGCGCGACCGGCCCAATCCAGCTCCCCTCCCCGCTCCCGCCTCCCAGCTGTCCAGCCCTCCCCGACCCCTACTTAATGGCGGCCACTGCGGGGACAGGCGAGCAAGACCACTGACTCATTGTCAGTGAAATTGCTCTCCCACCCTCGCAGCTCCACCATTAAGTGAGGCCTGCCCTGCCCCTGCACTCTCGAGTGTTGGTGATCGAGGCCCTCCTCCACCCGCAGGTTTCCCTGCGCCTCATCCCTGGTGGTCCAGTGGACCTCTGTCTCCTTCCTCTAACTCTGCTCTTTCACTCGTTTTTCTACCCTTTTTTATCTTTCACCTTTCCGCACTTTTCTGCATCTCTGCTCTTTTGTGCCTTATTTCTGCTCATTTTCCCTTCCTCTCGCTCTGCCCTTTCACTTGTTTTCACTCGTTTTTCTACCCTCTTTTATCTTTCACCTGTCTGCACTTTTCTGCATCTCTGCTCTTTTGTGCCTTATTTCTGCTCATTTTCCCTTCCTCTCGCTCTGCCCTTTCACTAGTTTTCACTCGTTTTTCTACCCTCTTTTATCTTTCACCTTTCTGCATCTCTGCTCTTTCGTGCCTTATTTCTGCCTATTTTCCCTTTCTTTATCCCTTATTTCCTCCCTTTACCTTTCCCCGCCGCTGCTGCCCCCGCGGCCCCTCCCCCCAGCGCGACCGGCCCAATCCAGCTCCCCTCCCCGCTCCCGCCTCCCAGCTGTCCAGCCCTCCCCGACCCCTACTTAATGGCGGCCACTGCGGGGACAGGCGAGCAAGACCACTGACTCATTGTCAGTGAAATTGCTCTCCCACCCTCGCAGCTCCACCATTAAGTGAGGCCTGCCCCTGCCCCTGCACTCTCGAGTGTTGGTGATCGAGGCCCTCCTCCACCCGCAGGTTTCCCTGCGCCTCATCCCTGGTGGTCCAGTGGACCTCTGTCTCCTTCCTCTAACTCTGCTCTTTCACTCGTTTTTCTACCCTTTTTTATCTTTCACCTTTCCGCACTTTTCTGCATCTCTGCTCTTTTGTGCCTTATTTCTGCTCATTTTCCCTTCCTCTCGCTCTGCCCTTTCACTTGTTTTCACTCGTTTTTCTACCCTCTTTTATCTTTCACCTGTCTGCACTTTTCTGCATCTCTGCTCTTTTGTGCCTTATTTCTGCTCATTTTCCCTTCCTCTCGCTCTGCCCTTTCACTAGTTTTCACTCGTTTTTCTACCCTCTTTTATCTTTCACCTTTCTGCATCTCTGCTCTTTCGTGCCTTATTTCTGCCTATTTTCCCTTTCTTTATCCCTTATTTCCTCCCTTTACCTTTCCCCGCCGCTGCTGCCCCCGCGGCCCCTCCCCCCAGCGCGACCGGCCCAATCCAGCTCCCCTCCCCGCTCCCGCCTCCCAGCTGTCCAGCCCTCCCCGACCCCTACTTAATGGCGGCCACTGCGGGGACAGGCGAGCAAGACCACTGACTCATTGTCAGTGAAATTGCTCTCCCACCCTCGCAGCTCCACCATTAAGTGAGCCCTGCCCCTGCCCCTGCACTCTCGAGTGTTGGTGATCGAGGCCCTCCTCCACCCGCAGGTTTCCCTGCGCCTCATCCCTGGTGGTCCAGTGGACCTCTGTCTCCTTCCTCTAACTCTGCTCTTTCACTCGTTTTTCTACCCTTTTTTATCTTTCACCTTTCCGCACTTTTCTGCATCTCTGCTCTTTTGTGCCTTATTTCTGCTCATTTTCCCTTCCTCTCGCTCTGCCCTTTCACTTGTTTTCACTCGTTTTTCTACCCTCTTTTATCTTTCACCTGTCTGCACTTTTCTGCATCTCTGCTCTTTTGTGCCTTATTTCTGCTCATTTTCCCTTCCTCTCGCTCTGCCCTTTCACTAGTTTTCACTCGTTTTTCTACCCTCTTTTATCTTTCACCTTTCTGCATCTCTGCTCTTTCGTGCCTTATTTCTGCCTATTTTCCCTTTCTTTATCCCTTATTTCCTCCCTTTACCTTTCCCCGCCGCTGCTGCCCCCGCGGCCCCTCCCCCCAGCGCGACCGGCCCAATCCAGCTCCCCTCCCCGCTCCCGCCTCCCAGCTGTCCAGCCCTCCCCGACCCCTACTTAATGGCGGCCACTGCGGGGACAGGCGAGCAAGACCACTGACTCATTGTCAGTGAAATTGCTCTCCCACCCTCGCAGCTCCACCATTAAGTGAGCCCTGCCCCTGCCCCTGCACTCTCGAGTGTTGGTGATCGAGGCCCTCCTCCACCCGCAGGTTTCCCTGCGCCTCATCCCTGGTGGTCCAGTGGACCTCTGTCTCCTTCCTCTAACTCTGCTCTTTCACTCGTTTTTCTACCCTTTTTTATCTTTCACCTTTCCGCACTTTTCTGCATCTCTGCTCTTTTGTGCCTTATTTCTGCTCATTTTCCCTTCCTCTCGCTCTGCCCTTTCACTTGTTTTCACTCGTTTTTCTACCCTCTTTTATCTTTCACCTGTCTGCACTTTTCTGCATCTCTGCTCTTTTGTGCCTTATTTCTGCTCATTTTCCCTTCCTCTCGCTCTGCCCTTTCACTAGTTTTCACTCGTTTTTCTACCCTCTTTTATCTTTCACCTTTCTGCATCTCTGCTCTTTCGTGCCTTATTTCTGCCTATTTTCCCTTTCTTTATCCCTTATTTCCTCCCTTTACCTTTCCCCGCCGCTGCTGCCCCCGCGGCCCCTCCCCCCAGCGCGACCGGCCCAATCCAGCTCCCCTCCCCGCTCCCGCCTCCCAGCTGTCCAGCCCTCCCCGACCCCTACTTAATGGCGGCCACTGCGGGGACAGGCGAGCAAGACCACTGACTCATTGTCAGTGAAATTGCTCTCCCACCCTCGCAGCTCCACCATTAAGTGAGGCCTGCCCCTGCCCCTGCACTCTCGAGTGTTGGTGATCGAGGCCCTCCTCCACCCGCAGGTTTCCCTGCGCCTCATCCCTGGTGGTCCAGTGGACCTCTGTCTCCTTCCTCTAACTCTGCTCTTTCACTCGTTTTTCTACCCTTTTTTATCTTTCACCTTTCCGCACTTTTCTGCATCTCTGCTCTTTTGTGCCTTATTTCTGCTCATTTTCCCTTCCTCTCGCTCTGCCCTTTCACTAGTTTTCACTCGTTTTTCTACCCTCTTTTATCTTTCACCTTTCTGCATCTCTGCTCTTTCGTGCCTTATTTCTGCCTATTTTCCCTTTCTTTATCCCTTATTTCCTCCCTTTACCTTTCCCCGCCGCTGCTGCCCCCGCGGCCCCTCCCCCAGCGCGACCGGCCCAATCCAGCTCCCCTCCCCGCTCCCGCCTCCCAGCTGTCCAGCCCTCCCCGACCCCTACTTAATGGCGGCCACTGCGGGGACAGGCGAGCAAGACCACTGACTCATTGTCAGTGAAATTGCTCTCCCACCCTCGCAGCTCCACCATTAAGTGAGGCCTGCCCCTGCCCCTGCACTCTCGAGTGTTGGTGATCGAGGCCCTCCTCCACCCGCAGGTTTCCCTGCGCCTCATCCCTGGTGGTCCAGTGGACCTCTGTCTCCTTCCTCTAACTCTGCTCTTTCACTCGTTTTTCTACCCTTTTTTATCTTTCACCTTTCCGCACTTTTCTGCATCTCTGCTCTTTTGTGCCTTATTTCTGCTCATTTTCCCTTCCTCTCGCTCTGCCCTTTCACTTGTTTTCACTCGTTTTTCTACCCTCTTTTATCTTTCACCTGTCTGCACTTTTCTGCATCTCTGCTCTTTTGTGCCTTATTTCTGCTCATTTTCCCTTCCTCTCGCTCTGCCCTTTCACTAGTTTTCACTCGTTTTTCTACCCTCTTTTATCTTTCACCTTTCTGCATCTCTGCTCTTTCGTGCCTTATTTCTGCCTATTTTCCCTTTCTTTATCCCTTATTTCCTCCCTTTACCTTTCCCCGCCGCTGCTGCCCCCGCGGCCCCTCCCCCCAGCGCGACCGGCCCAATCCAGCTCCCCTCCCCGCTCCCGCCTCCCAGCTGTCCAGCCCTCCCCGACCCCTACTTAATGGCGGCCACTGCGGGGACAGGCGAGCAAGACCACTGACTCATTGTCAGTGAAATTGCTCTCCCACCCTCGCAGCTCCACCATTAAGTGAGCCCTGCCCCTGCCCCTGCACTCTCGAGTGTTGGTGATCGAGGCCCTCCTCCACCCGCAGGTTTCCCTGCGCCTCATCCCTGGTGGTCCAGTGGACCTCTGTCTCCTTCCTCTAACTCTGCTCTTTCACTCGTTTTTCTACCCTTTTTTATCTTTCACCTTTCCGCACTTTTCTGCATCTCTGCTCTTTTGTGCCTTATTTCTGCTCATTTTCCCTTCCTCTCGCTCTGCCCTTTCACTTGTTTTCACTCGTTTTTCTACCCTCTTTTATCTTTCACCTGTCTGCACTTTTCTGCATCTCTGCTCTTTTGTGCCTTATTTCTGCTCATTTTCCCTTCCTCTCGCTCTGCCCTTTCACTAGTTTTCACTCGTTTTTCTACCCTCTTTTATCTTTCACCTTTCTGCATCTCTGCTCTTTCGTGCCTTATTTCTGCCTATTTTCCCTTTCTTTATCCCTTATTTCCTCCCTTTACCTTTCCCCGCCGCTGCTGCCCCCGCGGCCCCTCCCCCCAGCGCGACCGGCCCAATCCAGCTCCCCTCCCCGCTCCCGCCTCCCAGCTGTCCAGCCCTCCCCGACCCCTACTTAATGGCGGCCACTGCGGGGACAGGCGAGCAAGACCACTGACTCATTGTCAGTGAAATTGCTCTCCCACCCTCGCAGCTCCACCATTAAGTGAGGCCTGCCACTGCCCCTGCACTCTCGAGTGTTGGTGATCGAGGCCCTCCTCCACCCGCAGGTTTCCCTGCGCCTCATCCCTGGTGGTCCAGTGGACCTCTGTCTCCTTCCTCTAACTCTGCTCTTTCACTCGTTTTTCTACCCTTTTTTATCATTTCACCTTTCCGCACTTTTCTGCATCTCTGCTCTTTTGTGCCTTATTTCTGCTCATTTTCCCTTCCTCTCGCTCTGCCCTTTCACTTGTTTTCACTCGTTTTTCTACCCTCTTTTATCTTTCACCTGTCTGCACTTTTCTGCATCTCTGCTCTTTTGTGCCTTATTTCTGCTCATTTTCCCTTCCTCTCGCTCTGCCCTTTCACTAGTTTTCACTCGTTTTTCTACCCTTTTTTATCTTTCACCTTTCCGCACTTTTCTGCATCTCTGCTCTTTTGTGCCTTATTTCTGCTCATTTTCCCTTCCTCTCGCTCTGCCCTTTCACTTGTTTTCACTCGTTTTTCTACCCTCTTTTATCTTTCACCTGTCTGCACTTTTCTGCATCTCTGCTCTTTTGTGCCTTATTTCTGCTCATTTTCCCTTCCTCTCGCTCTGCCCTTTCACTAGTTTTCACTCGTTTTTCTACCCTCTTTTATCTTTCACCTTTCTGCATGTCTGCTCTTTCGTGCCTTATTTCTGCCTATTTTCCCTTTCTTTATCCCTTATTTCCTCCCTTTACCTTTCCCCGCCGCTGCTGCCCCCGCGGCCCCACCCCCCAGCGCGACCGGCCCAATCCAGCTCCCCTCCCCGCTCCCGCCTCCCAGCTGTCCAGCCCTCCCCGACCCCTACTTAATGGCGGCCACTGCGGGGACAGGCGAGCAAGACCACTGACTCATTGTCAGTGAAATTGCTCTCCCACCCTCGCAGCTCCACCATTAAGTGAGGCCTGCCCCTGCCCCTGCACTCTCGAGTGTTGGTGATCGAGGCCCTCCTCCACCCGCAGGTTTCACTGCGCCTCATCCCTGGTGGTCCAGTGGACCTCTGTCTCCTTCCTCTAACTCTGCTCTTTCACTCGTTTTTCTACCCTTTTTTATCATTCAACTTTCCGCACTTTTCTGCATCTCTGCTCTTTTGTGCCTTATTTCTGCTCATTTTCCCTTCCTCTCGCTCTGCCCTTTCACTTGTTTTCACTCGTTTTTCTACCCTCTTTTATCTTTCACCTGTCTGCACTTTTCTGCATCTCTGCTCTTTTGTGCCTTTTTTCTGCTCATTTTCCCTTCCTCTCGCTCTGCCCTTTCACTAGTTTTCACTAGTTTTTCTACCGTCTTTTATCTTTCACCTTTCTGCATCTCTGCTCTTTCGTGCCTTATTCTGCCTATTTCCCCTTTCTTTATCCCTTATTTCCTCCCTTTACCTTTCCCCGCCGCTGCTGCCCCCGCGGCCCCTCCCCCCCATCGCGACCGGCCCAATCCAGGTCCCCTCCCCGCTCCCGCCTCCCAGCTGTCCAGCCCTCCCCGACCCCTACTTAATGGCGGCCACTGCGGGGACAGGCGAGCAAGACCACTGACTCATTGTCAGTGAAATTGCTCTCCCACCCTCGCAGCTCCACCATTAAGTGAGGCCTGCCCCTGCCCCTGCACTCTCGAGTGTTGGTGATCGAGGCCCTCCTCCACCTGCAGGTTTCCCTGCGCCTCATCCCTGGTGGTCCAGTGGACCTCTGTCTCCTTCCTCTAACTCTGCTCTTTCACTCGTTTTTCTACCCTTTTTTATCTTTCACCTTTCCGCACTTTTCTGCATCTCTGCTCTTTTGTGCCTTATTTCTGCTCATTTTCCCTTCCTCTCGCTCTGCCCTTTCACTTGTTTTCACTTGTTTTTCTACCCTCTTTTATCTTTCACCTGTCTGCACTTTTCTGCATCTCTGCTCTTTTGTGCCTTATTTCTGCTCATTTTCCCTTCCTCTCGCTCTGCCCTTTCACTAGTTTTCACTCGTTTTTCTACCCTCTTTTATCTTTCACCTTTCTGCATCTCTGCTCTTTCGTGCCTTATTTCTGCCTATTTTCCCTTTCTTTATCACTTTACCTTTCCCCGCCGCTGCTGCCCCCGCGGCCCCTCCCCCCCAGCGCGACTGGCCCAATCCAGCTCCCCTCCCCGCTCCCGCCTCCCAGCTGTCCAGCCCTCCCCGACCCCTACTTAATGGCGGCCACTGTGGGGACAGGCGAGCAAGACCACTGACTCATTTTCAGTGAAATTGCTCTCCCACCCTCGCAGCTCCACCATTAAGTGAGGCCTGCCCCTGCCCCTGCACTCTCGAGTGTTGGTGATCGAGGCCCTCCTCCACCCGCAGGTTTCCCTGCGCCTCATCCCTGGTGGTCCAGTGGACCTCTGTCTCCTTCCTCTAACTCTGCTCTTTCACTCGTTTTTCTACCCTTTTTTATCTTTCACCTTTCCGCACTTTTCTGCATCTCTGCTCTTTTGTGCCTTATTTCTGCTCATTTTCCCTTCCTCTCGCTCTGCCCTTTCACTTGTTTTCACTCGTTTTTCTACCCTCTTTTATCTTTCACCTGTCTGCACTTTTCTGCATCTCTGCTCTTTTGTGCCTTGTTTCTGCTCATTTTCCCTTCCTCTCACTCTGCCCTTTCACTAGTTTTCACTCGTTTTTCTACCCTCTTTTATCTTTCACCTTTCTGCATCTCTGCTCTTTCGTGTCTTATTTCTGCCTAGTTTCCCTTTCTTTATCCCTTATTTCCTCCCTTTACCTTTCCCTGCCGCTGCTGCCCCCGCGGCCCCTCCCCCCAGCGCGACCGGCCCAATCCAGCTCCCCTCCCCGCCTCCCAGCTGTCCAGCCCTCCCCGACCCCTACTTAATGGCGGCCACTGCGGGGACAGGTGAGCAAGACCACTGACTCATTGTCAGTGAAATTGCTCTCCCACCCTCGCAGCTCCACCATTAAGTGAGGCCTGCCCCTGCCCCTGCACTCTCGAGTGTTGGTGATCGAGGCCCTCCTCCACCCGCAGGTTTCCCTGCGCCTCATCCCTGGTGGTCCAGTGGACCTCTGTCTCCTTCCTCTAACTCTGCTCTTTCACTCGTTTTTCTACCCTTTTTTATCTTTCACCTTTCCGCACTTTTCTGCATCTCTGCTCTTTTGTGCCTTATTTCTGCTCATTTTCCCTTCCTCTCGCTCTGCCCTTTCACTTGTTTTCACTCGTTTTTCTACCCTCTTTTATCTTTCACCTGTCTGCACTTTTCTGCATCTCTGCTCTTTTGTGCCTTATTTCTGCTCATTTTCCCTTCCTCTCGCTCTGCCCTTTCACTAGTTTTCACTCGTTTTTCTACCCTCTTTTATCTTTCACCTTTCTGCATCTCTGCTCTTTCGTGCCTTATTTCTGCCTATTTTCCCTTTCTTTAACCCTGATTTCCTCCCTTTACCTTTCCCCGCCGCTGCTGCCCCCGTGGCCCCTCCCCCCCAGCGCGACCGGCCCAATCCAGCTCCCCTCCCCGCTCCCGCCTCCCAGCTGTCCAGCCCTCCCCGACCCCTACTTAATGGCGGCCACTGCGGGGACAGGCGAGCAAGACCACTGACTCATTGTCAGTGAAATTGCTCTCCCACCCTCGCAGCTCCACCATTAAGTGAGCCCTGCCCCTGCCCCTGCACTCTCGAGTGTTGGTGATCGAGGCCCTCCTCCACCCGCAGGTTTCCCTGCGCCTCATCCCTGGTGGTCCAGTGGACCTCTGTCTCCTTCCTCTAACTCTGCTCTTTCACTCGTTTTTCTACCCTCTTTTATCTTTCACCTGTCTGCACTTTTCTGCATCTCTGCTCTTTTGTGCCTTATTTCTGCTCATTTTCCCTTCCTCTCGCTCTGCCCTTTCACTAGTTTTCACTAGTTTTTCTACCCTCTTTTATCTTTCACCTTTCTGCATCTCTGCTCTTTCGTGCCTTATTTCTGCCTATTTCCCCTTTCTTTATCCCTTATTTCCTCCCTTTACCTTTCCCCGCCGCTGCTGCCCCCGCGGCCCCTCCCCCCCATCGCGACCGGCCCAATCCAGCTCCCCTCCCCGCTCCCGCCTCCCAGCTGTCCAGCCCTCCCCGACCCCTACTTAATGGCGGCCACTTCGGGGACAGGCGAGCAAGACCACTGACTCATTGTCAGTGAAATTGCTCTCCCACCCTCGCAGCTCCACCATTAAGTGAGGCCTGCCCCTGCCCCTGCACTCTCGAGTGTTGGTGATCGAGGCCCTCCTCCACCTGCAGGTTTCCCTGCGCCTCATCCCTGGTGGTCCAGTGGACCTCTGTCTCCTTCCTCTAACTCTGCTCTTTCACTCGTGTTTCTACCCTTTTTTATCTTTCACCTTTCCGCACTTTTCTGCATCTCTGCTCTTTTGTGCCTTATTTCTGCTCATTTTCCCTTCCTCTCGCTCTGCCCTTTCACTTGTTTTCACTTGTTTTTCTACCCTCTTTTATCTTTCACCTGTCTGCACTTTTCTGCATCTCTGCTCTTTTGTGCCTTATTTCTGCTCATTTTCCCTTCCTCTCGCTCTGCCCTTTCACTAGTTTTCACTCGTTTTTCTACCCTCTTTTATCTTTCACCTTTCTGCATCTCTGCTCTTTCGTGCCTTATTTCTGCCTATTTTCCCTTTCTTTATCCCTTATTTCCTCCCTTACCTTTCCCCGCCGCTGCTGCCCCGGCGGCCCCTCCCCCCCCTAGCGCTACTGGCCCAATCCAGCTCCCCTCCCCGCTCCCGCCTCCCAGCTGTCCAGCCCTCCCCGACCCCTACTTAATGGCGGCCACTGCGGGGACAGGCGAGCAAGACCACTGACTCATTTTCAGTGAAATTGCTCTCCCACCCTCGCAGCTCCACCATTAAGTGAGGCCTGCCCCTGCCCCTGCACTCTCGAGTGTTGGTGATCGAGGCCCTCCTCCACCCGCAGGTTTCCCTGCGCCTCATCCCTGGTGGTCCAGTGGACCTCTGTCTCCTTCCTCTAACTCTGCTCTTTCACTCGTTTTTCTACCCTTTTTTATCTTTCACCTTTCCGCACTTTTCTGCATCTCTGCTCTTTTGTGCCTTATTTCTGCTCATTTTCCCTTCCTCTCGCTCTGCCCTTTCACTTGTTTTCACTCGTTTTTCTACCCTCTTTTATCTTTCACCTGTCTGCACTTTTCTGCATCTCTGCTCTTTTGTGCCTTATTTCTGCTCATTTTCCCTTCCTCTCGCTCTGCCCTTTCACTAGTTTTCACTCGTTTTTCTACCCTCTTTTATCTTTCACCTTTCTGCATCTCTGCTCTTTCGTGCCTTATTTCTGCCTATTTTCCCTTTCTTTATCCCTTATTTCCTCCCTTTACCTTTCCCCGCCGCTGCTGCCCCCGCGGCCCCTCCCCCCAGCGCGACCGGCCCAATCCAGCTCCCTCCCCGCTCCCGCCTCCCAGCTGTCCAGCCCTCCCCGACCCCTACTTAATGGCGGCCACTGCGGGGACAGGCGAGCAAGACCACTGACTCATTGTCAGTGAAATTGCTCTCCCACCCTCGCAGCTCCACCATTAAGTGAGGCCTGCCCCTGCCCCTGCACTCTCGAGTGTTGGTGATCGAGGCCCTCCTCCACCCGCAGGTTTCCCTGCGCCTCATCCCTGGTGGTCCAGTGGACCTCTGTCTCCTTCCTCTAACTCTGCTCTTTCACTCGTTTTTCTACCCTTTTTTATCTTTCACCTTTCCGCACTTTTCTGCATCTCTGCTCTTTTGTGCCTTATTTCTGCTCATTTTCCCTTCCTCTCACTCTGCCCTTTCACTTGTTTTCACTCGTTTTTCTACCCTCTTTTATCTTTCACCTGTCTGCACTTTTCTGCATCTCTGCTCTTTTGTGCCTTATTTCTGCTCATTTTCCCTTCCTCTCGCTCTGCCCTTTCACTAGTTTTCACTCGTTTTTCTACCCTCTTTTATCTTTCACCTTTCTGCATCTCTGCTCTTTCGTGCCTTATTTCTGCCTATTTACCCTTTCTTTATCCCTTATTTCCTCCCTTTACCTTTACCCGCCGCTGCTGCCCCCGCGGCCCCCCCCCCCAGCGCGACCGGCCCAAACCAGCTCCCCTCCCCGCTCCCGCCTCCCAGCTGTCCAGCCCTCCCCAACCCCTACTTAATGGCGGCCACTGCGGGGACAGGCGAGCAAGACCACTGACTCATTGTCAGTGAAATTGCTCTCCCACCCTCGCAGCTCCACCATTAAGTGAGGCCTGCCCCTGCCCCTGCACTCTCGAGTGTTGGTGATCGAGGCCCTCCTCCACCCGCAGGTTTCCCTGCGCCTCATCCCTGGTGGTCCAGTGGACCTCTGTCTCCTTCCTCTAACTCTGCTCTTTCACTCGTTTTTCTACCCTTTTTTATCTTTCACCTTTCCGCACTTTTCTGCATCTCTGCTCTTTTGTGCCTTATTTCTGCTCATTTTCCCTTCCTCTCGCTCTGCCCTTTCACTTGTTTTCACTCGTTTTTCTACCCTCTTTTATCTTTCACCTTTCTGCATCTCTGCTCTTTCGTGCCTTATTTCTGCCTATTTTCCCTTTCTTTATCCCTTATTTCCTCCCTTTACCTTTCCCCGCCGCTGCTGCCCCCGCGGCCCCTCCCCCCAGCGCGACCGGCCCAATCCAGCTCCCCTCCCCGCTCCCGCCTCCCAGCTGTCCAGCCCTCCCCGACCCCTACTTAATGGCGGCCACTGCGGGGACAGGCGAGCAAGACCACTGACTCATTGTCAGTGAAATTGCTCTCCCACCCTCGCAGCTCCACCATTAAGTGAGCCTGCCTGCCCCTGCACTCTCGAGTGTTGGTGATCGAGGCCCTCCTCCACCCGCAGGTTTCCCTGCGCCTCATCCCTGGTGGTCCAGTGGACCTCTGTCTCCTTCCTCTAACTCTGCTCTTTCACTCGTTTTTCTACCCTTTTTTATCTTTCACCTTTCCGCACTTTTCTGCATCTCTGCTCTTTTGTGCCTTATTTCTGCTCATTTTCCCTTCCTCTCGCTCTGCCCTTTCACTTGTTTTCACTCGTTTTTCTACCCTCTTTTATCTTTCACCTGTCTGCACTTTTCTGCATCTCTGCTCTTTTGTGCCTTATTTCTGCTCATTTTCCCTTCCTCTCGCTCTGCCCTTTCACTAGTTTTCACTCGTTTTTCTACCCTCTTTTATCTTTCACCTTTCTGCATCTCTGCTCTTTCGTGCCTTATTTCTGCCTATTTTCCCTTTCTTTATCCCTTATTTCCTCCCTTTACCTTTCCCCGCCGCTGCTGCCCCCGCGGCCCCTCCCCCCCAGCGCGACCGGCCCAATCCAGCACCCCACCCCGCACCCGCCACCCAGCTGTCCAGCCCTCCCCGACCCCTACTTAATGGCGGCCACTGCGGGGACAGGCGAGCAAGACCACTGACTCATTGACAGTGAAATTGCTCTCCCACCCTCGCAGCTCCACCATTAAGTGAGGCCTGCCACTGCCCCTGCACTCTCGAGTGTTGGTGATCGAGGCCCTCCTCCACCCGCAGGTTTCCCTGCGCCTCATCCCTGGTGGTCCAGTGGACCTCTGTCTCCTTCCTCTAACTCTGCTCTTTCACTCGTTTTTCTACCCTTTTTTATCATTCACCTTTCCGCACTTTTCTGCATCTCTGCTCTTTTGTGCCTTATTTCTGCTCATTTTCCCTTCCTCTCGCTCTGCCCTTTCACTTGTTTTCACTCGTTTTTCTACCCTCTTTTATTTTTCACCTGTCTGCACTTTTCTGCATCTCTGCTCTTTTGTGCCTTATTTCTGCTCATTTTCCCTTCCTCTCGCTCTGCCCTTTCACTAGTTTTCACTCGTTTTTCTACCCTTTTTTATCTTTCACCTTTCCGCACTTTTCTGCATCTCTGCTCTTTTGTGCCTTATTTCTGCTCATTTTCCCTTCCTCTCGCTCTGCCCTTTCACTTGTTTTCACTCGTTTTTCTACCCTCTTTTATCTTTCACCTGTCTGCACTTTTCTGCATCTCTGCTCTTTTGTGCCTTATTTCTGCTCATTTTCCCTTCCTCTCGCTCTGCCCTTTCACTAGTTTTCACTCGTTTTTCTACCCTCTTTTATCTTTCACCTTTCTGCATCTCTGCTCTTTCGTGCCTTATTTCTGCCTATTTTCCCTTTCTTTATCCCTTATTTCCTCCCTTTACCTTTCCCCGCCGCTGCTGCCCCCGCGGCCCCTCCCCCCCAGCGCGACCGGCCCAATCCAGCTCCCCTCCCCGCTCCCGCCTCCCAGCTGTCCAGCCCTCCCCGACCCCTACTTAATGGCGGCCACTGCGGGGACAGGCGAGCAAGACCACTGACTCATTGTCAGTGAAATTGCTCTCCCACCCTCGCAGCTCCACCATTAAGTGAGGCCTGCCCTGCCCCTGCACTCTCGAGTGTTGGTGATCGAGGCCCTCCTCCACCCGCAGGTTTCCCTGCGCCTCATCCCTGGTGGTCCAGTGGACCTCTGTCTCCTTCCTCTAACTCTGCTCTTTCACTCGTTTTTCTACCCTTTTTTATCTTTCACCTTTCCGCACTTTTCTGCATCTCTGCTCTTTTGTGCCTTATTTCTGCTCATTTTCCCTTCCTCTCGCTCTGCCCTTTCACTTGTTTTCACTCGTTTTTCTACCCTCTTTTATCTTTCACCTGTCTGCACTTTTCTGCATCTCTGCTCTTTTGTGCCTTATTTCTGCTCATTTTCCCTTCCTCTCGCTCTGCCCTTTCACTAGTTTTCACTCGTTTTTCTACCCTCTTTTATCTTTCACCTTTCTGCATCTCTGCTCTTTCGTGCCTTATTTCTGCCTATTTTCCCTTTCTTTATCCCTTATTTCCTCCCTTTACCTTTCCCCGCCGCTGCTGCCCCCGCGGCCCCTCCCCCCAGCGCGACCGGCCCAATCCAGCTCCCCTCCCCGCTCCCGCCTCCCAGCTGTCCAGCCCTCCCCGACCCCTACTTAATGGCGGCCACTGCGGGGACAGGCGAGCAAGACCACTGACTCATTGTCAGTGAAATTGCTCTCCCACCCTCGCAGCTCCACCATTAAGTGAGGCCTGCCCCTGCCCCTGCACTCTCGAGTGTTGGTGATCGAGGCCCTCCTCCACCCGCAGGTTTCCCTGCGCCTCATCCCTGGTGGTCCAGTGGACCTCTGTCTCCTTCCTCTAACTCTGCTCTTTCACTCGTTTTTCTACCCTTTTTTATCTTTCACCTTTCCGCACTTTTCTGCATCTCTGCTCTTTTGTGCCTTATTTCTGCTCATTTTCCCTTCCTCTCGCTCTGCCCTTTCACTTGTTTTCACTCGTTTTTCTACCCTCTTTTATCTTTCACCTGTCTGCACTTTTCTGCATCTCTGCTCTTTTGTGCCTTATTTCTGCTCATTTTCCCTTCCTCTCGCTCTGCCCTTTCACTAGTTTTCACTCGTTTTTCTACCCTCTTTTATCTTTCACCTTTCTGCATCTCTGCTCTTTCGTGCCTTATTTCTGCCTATTTTCCCTTTCTTTATCCCTTATTTCCTCCCTTTACCTTTCCCCGCCGCTGCTGCCCCCGCGGCCCCTCCCCCCAGCGCGACCGGCCCAATCCAGCTCCCCTCCCCGCTCCCGCCTCCCAGCTGTCCAGCCCTCCCCGACCCCTACTTAATGGCGGCCACTGCGGGGACAGGCGAGCAAGACCACTGACTCATTGTCAGTGAAATTGCTCTCCCACCCTCGCAGCTCCACCATTAAGTGAGGCCTGCCCCTGCCCCTGCACTCTCGAGTGTTGGTGATCGAGGCCCTCCTCCACCCGCAGGTTTCCCTGCGCCTCATCCCTGGTGGTCCAGTGGACCTCTGTCTCCTTCCTCTAACTCTGCTCTTTCACTCGTTTTTCTACCCTTTTTTATCTTTCACCTTTCCGCACTTTTCTGCATCTCTGCTCTTTTGTGCCTTATTTCTGCTCATTTTCCCTTCCTCTCGCTCTGCCCTTTCACTTGTTTTCACTCGTTTTTCTACCCTCTTTTATCTTTCACCTGTCTGCACTTTTCTGCATCTCTGCTCTTTTGTGCCTTATTTCTGCTCATTTTCCCTTCCTCTCGCTCTGCCCTTTCACTAGTTTTCACTCGTTTTTCTACCCTCTTTTATCTTTCACCTTTCTGCATCTCTGCTCTTTCGTGCCTTATTTCTGCCTATTTTCCCTTTCTTTATCCCTTATTTCCTCCCTTTACCTTTCCCCGCCGCTGCTGCCCCCGCGGCCCCTCCCCCCAGCGCGACCGGCCCAATCCAGCTCCCCTCCCCGCTCCCGCCTCCCAGCTGTCCAGCCCTCCCCGACCCCTACTTAATGGCGGCCACTGCGGGGACAGGCGAGCAAGACCACTGACTCATTGTCAGTGAAATTGCTCTCCCACCCTCGCAGCTCCACCATTAAGTGAGCGCCTGCCCCTGCACTCTCGAGTGTTGGTGATCGAGGCCCTCCTCCACCCGCAGGTTTCCCTGCGCCTCATCCCTGGTGGTCCAGTGGACCTCTGTCTCCTTCCTCTAACTCTGCTCTTTCACTCGTTTTTCTACCCTCTTTTATCTTTCACCTGTCTGCACTTTTCTGCATCTCTGCTCTTTTGTGCCTTATTTCTGCTCATTTTCCCTTCCTCTCGCTCTGCCCTTTCACTAGTTTTCACTAGTTTTTCTACCCTCTTTTATCTTTCACCTTTCTGCATCTCTGCTCTTTCGTGCCTTATTTCTGCCTATTTTCCCTTTCTTTATCCCTTATTTCCTCCCTTTACCTTTCCCCGCCGCTGCTGCCCCCGCGGCCCCTCCCCCCCAGCGCGACCGGCCCAATCCAGCTCCCCTCCCCGCTCCCGCCTCCCAGCTGTCCAGCCCTCCCCGACCCCTACTTAATGGCGGCCACTGCGGGGACAGGCGAGCAAGACCACTGACTCATTGTCAGTGAAATTGCTCTCCCACCCTCGCAGCTCCACCATTAAGTGAGGCCCTGCCCCTGCACTCTCGAGTGTTGGTGATCGAGGCCCTCCTCCACCCGCAGGTTTCCCTGCGCCTCATCCCTGGTGGTCCAGTGGACCTCTGTCTCCTTCCTCTAACTCTGCTCTTTCACTCGTTTTTCTACCCTTTTTTATCTTTCACCTTTCCGCACTTTTCTGCATCTCTGCTCTTTTGTGCCTTATTTCTGCTCATTTTCCCTTCCTCTCGCTCTGCCCTTTCACTTGTTTTCACTCGTTTTTCTACCCTCTTTTATCTTTCACCTGTCTGCACTTTTCTGCATCTCTGCTCTTTTGTGCCTTATTTCTGCTCATTTTCCCTTCCTCTCGCTCTGCCCTTTCACTAGTTTTCACTCGTTTTTCTACCCTCTTTTATCTTTCACCTTTCTGCATCTCTGCTCTTTCGTGCCTTATTTCTGCCTATTTTCCCTTTCTTTATCCCTTATTTCCTCCCTTTACCTTTCCCCGCCGCTGCTGCCCCCGCGGCCCCTCCCCCCAGCGCGACCGGCCCAATCCAGCTCCCCTCCCCGCTCCCGCCTCCCAGCTGTCCAGCCCTCCCCGACCCCTACTTAATGGCGGCCACTGCGGGGACAGGCGAGCAAGACCACTGACTCATTGTCAGTGAAATTGCTCTCCCACCCTCGCAGCTCCACCATTAAGTGAGGCCTGCCCCTGCCCCTGCACTCTCGAGTGTTGGTGATCGAGGCCCTCCTCCACCCGCAGGTTTCCCTGCGCCTCATCCCTGGTGGTCCAGTGGACCTCTGTCTCCTTCCTCTAACTCTGCTCTTTCACTCGTTTTTCTACCCTTTTTTATCTTTCACCTTTCCGCACTTTTCTGCATCTCTGCTCTTTTGTGCCTTATTTCTGCTCATTTTCCCTTCCTCTCGCTCTGCCCTTTCACTTGTTTTCACTCGTTTTTCTACCCTCTTTTATCTTTCACCTTTCTGCATCTCTGCTCTTTCGTGCCTTATTTCTGCCTATTTTCCCTTTCTTTATCCCTTATTTCCTCCCTTTACCTTTCCCCGCCGCTGCTGCCCCCGCGGCCCCTCCCCCCAGCGCGACCGGCCCAATCCAGCTCCCCTCCCCGCTCCCGCCTCCCAGCTGTCCAGCCCTCCCCGACCCCTACTTAATGGCGGCCACTGCGGGGACAGGCGAGCAAGACCACTGACTCATTGTCAGTGAAATTGCTCTCCCACCCTCGCAGCTCCACCATTAAGTGAGCCCTGCCCCTGCCCCTGCACTCTCGAGTGTTGGTGATCGAGGCCCTCCTCCACCCGCAGGTTTCCCTGCGCCTCATCCCTGGTGGTCCAGTGGACCTCTGTCTCCTTCCTCTAACTCTGCTCTTTCACTCGTTTTTCTACCCTTTTTTATCTTTCACCTTTCCGCACTTTTCTGCATCTCTGCTCTTTTGTGCCTTATTTCTGCTCATTTTCCCTTCCTCTCGCTCTGCCCTTTCACTTGTTTTCACTCGTTTTCTACCCTCTTTTATCTTTCACCTGTCTGCACTTTTCTGCATCTCTGCTCTTTTGTGCCTTATTTCTGCTCATTTTCCCTTCCTCTCGCTCTGCCCTTTCACTAGTTTTCACTCGTTTTTCTACCCTCTTTTATCTTTCACCTTTCTGCATCTCTGCTCTTTCGTGCCTTATTTCTGCCTATTTTCCCTTTCTTTATCCCTTATTTCCTCCCTTTACCTTTCCCCGCCGCTGCTGCCCCCGCGGCCCCTCCCCCCAGCGCGACCGGCCCAATCCAGCTCCCCTCCCCGCTCCCGCCTCCCAGCTGTCCAGCCCTCCCCGACCCCTACTTAATGGCGGCCACTGCGGGGACAGGCGAGCAAGACCACTGACTCATTGTCAGTGAAATTGCTCTCCCACCCTCGCAGCTCCACCATTAAGTGAGGCCTGCCCCTGCCCCTGCACTCTCGAGTGTTGGTGATCGAGGCCCTCCTCCACCCGCAGGTTTCCCTGCGCCTCATCCCTGGTGGTCCAGTGGACCTCTGTCTCCTTCCTCTAACTCTGCTCTTTCACTCGTTTTTCTACCCTTTTTTATCTTTCACCTTTCCGCACTTTTCTGCATCTCTGCTCTTTTGTGCCTTATTTCTGCTCATTTTCCCTTCCTCTCGCTCTGCCCTTTCACTTGTTTTCACTCGTTTTTCTACCCTCTTTTATCTTTCACCTGTCTGCACTTTTCTGCATCTCTGCTCTTTTGTGCCTTATTTCTGCTCATTTTCCCTTCCTCTCGCTCTGCCCTTTCACTAGTTTTCACTCGTTTTTCTACCCTCTTTTATCTTTCACCTTTCTGCATCTCTGCTCTTTCGTGCCTTATTTCTGCCTATTTTCCCTTTCTTTATCCCTTATTTCCTCCCTTTACCTTTCCCCGCCGCTGCTGCCCCCGCGGCCCCTCCCCCCAGCGCGACCGGCCCAATCCAGCTCCCCTCCCCGCTCCCGCCTCCCAGCTGTCCAGCCCTCCCCGACCCCTACTTAATGGCGGCCACTGCGGGGACAGGCGAGCAAGACCACTGACTCATTGTCAGTGAAATTGCTCTCCCACCCTCGCAGCTCCACCATTAAGTGAGGCCCTGCCCCTGCACTCTCGAGTGTTGGTGATCGAGGCCCTCCTCCACCCGCAGGTTTCCCTGCGCCTCATCCCTGGTGGTCCAGTGGACCTCTGTCTCCTTCCTCTAACTCTGCTCTTTCACTCGTTTTTCTACCCTTTTTTATCTTTCACCTTTCCGCACTTTTCTGCATCTCTGCTCTTTTGTGCCTTATTTCTGCTCATTTTCCCTTCCTCTCGCTCTGCCCTTTCACTTGTTTTCACTCGTTTTTCTACCCTCTTTTATCTTTCACCTGTCTGCACTTTTCTGCATCTCTGCTCTTTTGTGCCTTATTTCTGCTCATTTTCCCTTCCTCTCGCTCTGCCCTTTCACTAGTTTTCACTCGTTTTTCTACCCTCTTTTATCTTTCACCTTTCTGCATCTCTGCTCTTTCGTGCCTTATTTCTGCCTATTTTCCCTTTCTTTATCCCTTATTTCCTCCCTTTACCTTTCCCCGCCGCTGCTGCCCCGCGGCCCCTCCCCCCAGCGCGACCGGCCCAATCCAGCTCCCTCCCCGCTCCCGCCTCCCAGCTGTCCAGCCCTCCCCGACCCCTACTTAATGGCGGCCACTGCGGGGACAGGCGAGCAAGACCACTGACTCATTGTCAGTGAAATTGCTCTCCCACCCTCGCAGCTCCACCATTAAGTGAGCGCCCCTGCCCCTGCACTCTCGAGTGTTGGTGATCGAGGCCCTCCTCCACCCGCAGGTTTCCCTGCGCCTCATCCCTGGTGGTCCAGTGGACCTCTGTCTCCTTCCTCTAACTCTGCTCTTTCACTCGTTTTTCTACCCTTTTTTATCTTTCACCTTTCCGCACTTTTCTGCATCTCTGCTCTTTTGTGCCTTATTTCTGCTCATTTTCCCTTCCTCTCGCTCTGCCCTTTCACTTGTTTTCACTCGTTTTTCTACCCTCTTTTATCTTTCACCTGTCTGCACTTTTCTGCATCTCTGCTCTTTTGTGCCTTATTTCTGCTCATTTTCCCTTCCTCTCGCTCTGCCCTTTCACTAGTTTTCACTCGTTTTTCTACCCTCTTTTATCTTTCACCTTTCTGCATCTCTGCTCTTTCGTGCCTTATTTCTGCCTATTTTCCCTTTCTTTATCCCTTATTTCCTCCCTTTACCTTTCCCCGCCGCTGCTGCCCCCGCGGCCCCTCCCCCCAGCGCGACCGGCCCAATCCAGCTCCCCTCCCCGCTCCCGCCTCCCAGCTGTCCAGCCCTCCCCGACCCCTACTTAATGGCGGCCACTGCGGGGACAGGCGAGCAAGACCACTGACTCATTGTCAGTGAAATTGCTCTCCCACCCTCGCAGCTCCACCATTAAGTGAGGCCTGCCCCTGCACTCTCGAGTGTTGGTGATCGAGGCCCTCCTCCACCCGCAGGTTTCCCTGCGCCTCATCCCTGGTGGTCCAGTGGACCTCTGTCTCCTTCCTCTAACTCTGCTCTTTCACTCGTTTTTCTACCCTTTTTTATCTTTCACCTTTCCGCACTTTTCTGCATCTCTGCTCTTTTGTGCCTTATTTCTGCTCATTTTCCCTTCCTCTCGCTCTGCCCTTTCACTTGTTTTCACTCGTTTTTCTACCCTCTTTTATCTTTCACCTGTCTGCACTTTTCTGCATCTCTGCTCTTTTGTGCCTTATTTCTGCTCATTTTCCCTTCCTCTCGCTCTGCCCTTTCACTAGTTTTCACTCGTTTTTCTACCCTCTTTTATCTTTCACCTTTCTGCATCTCTGCTCTTTCGTGCCTTATTTCTGCCTATTTTCCCTTTCTTTATCCCTTATTTCCTCCCTTTACCTTTCCCCGCCGCTGCTGCCCCCGCGGCCCCTCCCCCCAGCGCGACCGGCCCAATCCAGCTCCCCTCCCCGCTCCCGCCTCCCAGCTGTCCAGCCCTCCCCGACCCCTACTTAATGGCGGCCACTGCGGGGACAGGCGAGCAAGACCACTGACTCATTGTCAGTGAAATTGCTCTCCCACCCTCGCAGCTCCACCATTAAGTGAGCCCTGCCCCTGCCCCTGCACTCTCGAGTGTTGGTGATCGAGGCCCTCCTCCACCCGCAGGTTTCCCTGCGCCTCATCCCTGGTGGTCCAGTGGACCTCTGTCTCCTTCCTCTAACTCTGCTCTTTCACTCGTTTTTCTACCCTTTTTTATCTTTCACCTTTCCGCACTTTTCTGCATCTCTGCTCTTTTGTGCCTTATTTCTGCTCATTTTCCCTTCCTCTCGCTCTGCCCTTTCACTTGTTTTCACTCGTTTTTCTACCCTCTTTTATCTTTCACCTGTCTGCACTTTTCTGCATCTCTGCTCTTTTGTGCCTTATTTCTGCTCATTTTCCCTTCCTCTCGCTCTGCCCTTTCACTAGTTTTCACTCGTTTTTCTACCCTCTTTTATCTTTCACCTTTCTGCATCTCTGCTCTTTCGTGCCTTATTTCTGCCTATTTTCCCTTTCTTTATCCCTTATTTCCTCCCTTTACCTTTCCCCGCCGCTGCTGCCCCCGCGGCCCCTCCCCCCAGCGCGACCGGCCCAATCCAGCTCCCCTCCCCGCTCCCGCCTCCCAGCTGTCCAGCCCTCCCCGACCCCTACTTAATGGCGGCCACTGCGGGGACAGGCGAGCAAGACCACTGACTCATTGTCAGTGAAATTGCTCTCCCACCCTCGCAGCTCCACCATTAAGTGAGGCCTGCCCCTGCCCCTGCACTCTCGAGTGTTGGTGATCGAGGCCCTCCTCCACCCGCAGGTTTCCCTGCGCCTCATCCCTGGTGGTCCAGTGGACCTCTGTCTCCTTCCTCTAACTCTGCTCTTTCACTCGTTTTTCTACCCTTTTTTATCTTTCACCTTTCCGCACTTTTCTGCATCTCTGCTCTTTTGTGCCTTATTTCTGCTCATTTTCCCTTCCTCTCGCTCTGCCCTTTCACTTGTTTTCACTCGTTTTTCTACCCTCTTTTATCTTTCACCTGTCTGCACTTTTCTGCATCTCTGCTCTTTTGTGCCTTATTTCTGCTCATTTTCCCTTCCTCTCGCTCTGCCCTTTCACTAGTTTTCACTCGTTTTTCTACCCTCTTTTATCTTTCACCTTTCTGCATCTCTGCTCTTTCGTGCCTTATTTCTGCCTATTTTCCCTTTCTTTATCCCTTATTTCCTCCCTTTACCTTTCCCCGCCGCTGCTGCCCCCGCGGCCCCTCCCCCCAGCGCGACCGGCCCAATCCAGCTCCCCTCCCCGCTCCCGCCTCCCAGCTGTCCAGCCCTCACCGACCCCTACTTAATGGCGGCCACTGCGGGGACAGGCGAGCAAGACCACTGAATCATTGTCAGTGAAATTGCTCTCCCACCCTTGCAGCTCCACCATTAAGTGAGCCCTGCCCCTGCCCCTGCACTCTCGAGTGTTGGTGATCGAGGCCCTCCTCCACCCGCAGGTTTCCCTGCGCCTCATCCCTGGTGGTCCAGTGGACCTCTGTCTCCTTCCTCTAACTCTGCTCTTTCACTCGTTTTTCTACCCTTTTTTATCTTTCACTTTTCCGCACTTTTCTGCATCTCTGCTCTTTTGTGCCTTATTTCTGTTCATTTTCCCTTCCTCTCGCTCTGCCCTTTCACTTGTTTTCACTCGTTTTTCTACCCTCTTTTATCTTTCACCTGTCTGCCCTTTTCTGCATCTCTGCTCTTTTGTGCCTTATTTCTGCTCATTTTCCCTTCCTCTCGCTCTGCCCTTTCACTAGTTTTCACTCGTTTTTCTACCCTCTTTTATCTTTCACCTTTCTGCATCTCTGCTCTTTCGTGCCTTATTTCTGCCTATTTTCCCTTTCTTTATCCCTTATTTCCTCCCTTTACCTTTCCCCGCCGCTGCTGCCCCCGCGGCCCCTCCCCCCAGCGCGACCGGCCCAATCCAGCTCCCCTCCCCGCTCCCGCCTCCCAGCTGTCCAGCCCTCCCCGACCCCTACTTAATGGCGGCCACTGCGGGGACAGGCGAGCAAGACCACTGACTCATTGTCAGTGAAATTGCTCTCCCACCCTCGCAGCTCCACCATTAAGTGAGGCCTGCCCTGCCCCTGCACTCTCGAGTGTTGGTGATCGAGGCCCTCCTCCACCCGCAGGTTTCCCTGCGCCTCATCCCTGGTGGTCCAGTGGACCTCTGTCTCCTTCCTCTAACTCTGCTCTTTCACTCGTTTTTCTACCCTTTTTTATCTTTCACCTTTCCGCACTTTTCTGCATCTCTGCTCTTTTGTGCCTTATTTCTGCTCATTTTCCCTTCCTCTCGCTCTGCCCTTTCACTAGTTTTCACTCGTTTTTCTACCCTCTTTTATCTTTCACCTTTCTGCATCTCTGCTCTTTCGTGCCTTATTTCTGCCTATTTTCCCTTTCTTTATCCCTTATTTCCTCCCTTTACCTTTCCCCGCCGCTGCTGCCCCCGCGGCCCCTCCCCCCCAGCGCGACCGGCCCAATCCAGCTCCCCTCCCCGCTCCCGCCTCCCAGCTGTCCAGCCCTCCCCGACCCCTACTTAATGGCGGCCACTGCGGGGACAGGCGAGCAAGACCACTGACTCATTGTCAGTGAAATTGCTCTCCCACCCTCGCAGCTCCACCATTAAGTGAGCCGCCCTGCCCCTGCACTCTCGAGTGTTGGTGATCGAGGCCCTCCTCCACCCGCAGGTTTCCCTGCGCCTCATCCCTGGTGGTCCAGTGGACCTCTGTCTCCTTCCTCTAACTCTGCTCTTTCACTCGTTTTTCTACCCTTTTTTATCTTTCACCTTTCCGCACTTTTCTGCATCTCTGCTCTTTTGTGCCTTATTTCTGCTCATTTTCCCTTCCTCTCGCTCTGCCCTTTCACTTGTTTTCACTCGTTTTTCTACCCTCTTTTATCTTTCACCTGTCTGCACTTTTCTGCATCTCTGCTCTTTTGTGCCTTATTTCTGCTCATTTTCCCTTCCTCTCGCTCTGCCCTTTCACTAGTTTTCACTCGTTTTTCTACCCTCTTTTATCTTTCACCTTTCTGCATCTCTGCTCTTTCGTGCCTTATTTCTGCCTATTTTCCCTTTCTTTATCCCTTATTTCCTCCCTTTACCTTTCCCCGCCGCTGCTGCCCCCGCGGCCCCTCCCCCCAGCGCGACCGGCCCAATCCAGCTCCCTCCCCGCTCCCGCCTCCCAGCTGTCCAGCCCTCCCCGACCCCTACTTAATGGCGGCCACTGCGGGGACAGGCGAGCAAGACCACTGACTCATTGTCAGTGAAATTGCTCTCCCACCCTCGCAGCTCCACCATTAAGTGAGGCCTGCCCCTGCCCCTGCACTCTCGAGTGTTGGTGATCGAGGCCCTCCTCCACCCGCAGGTTTCCCTGCGCCTCATCCCTGGTGGTCCAGTGGACCTCTGTCTCCTTCCTCTAACTCTGCTCTTTCACTCGTTTTTCTACCCTTTTTTATCTTTCACCTTTCCGCACTTTTCTGCATCTCTGCTCTTTTGTGCCTTATTTCTGCTCATTTTCCCTTCCTCTCGCTCTGCCCTTTCACTTGTTTTCACTCGTTTTTCTACCCTCTTTTATCTTTCACCTGTCTGCACTTTTCTGCATCTCTGCTCTTTTGTGCCTTATTTCTGCTCATTTTCCCTTCCTCTCGCTCTGCCCTTTCACTAGTTTTCACTCGTTTTTCTACCCTCTTTTATCTTTCACCTTTCTGCATCTCTGCTCTTTCGTGCCTTATTTCTGCCTATTTTCCCTTTCTTTATCCCTTATTTCCTCCCTTTACCTTTCCCCGCCGCTGCTGCCCCCGCGGCCCCTCCCCCCCAGCGCGACCGGCCCAATCCAGCTCCCCTCCCCGCTCCCGCCTCCCAGCTGTCCAGCCCTCCCCGACCCCTACTTAATGGCGGCCACTGCGGGGACAGGCGAGCAAGACCACTGACTCATTGTCAGTGAAATTGCTCTCCCACCCTCGCAGCTCCACCATTAAGTGAGGCCTGCCCTGCCCCTGCACTCTCGAGTGTTGGTGATCGAGGCCCTCCTCCACCCGCAGGTTTCCCTGCGCCTCATCCCTGGTGGTCCAGTGGACCTCTGTCTCCTTCCTCTAACTCTGCTCTTTCACTCGTTTTTCTACCCTTTTTTATCTTTCACCTTTCCGCACTTTTCTGCATCTCTGCTCTTTTGTGCCTTATTTCTGCTCATTTTCCCTTCCTCTCGCTCTGCCCTTTCACTTGTTTTCACTCGTTTTTCTACCCTCTTTTATCTTTCACCTGTCTGCACTTTTCTGCATCTCTGCTCTTTTGTGCCTTATTTCTGCTCATTTTCCCTTCCTCTCGCTCTGCCCTTTCACTAGTTTTCACTCAGTTTTTCTACCCTCTTTTATCTTTCACCTTTCTGCATCTCTGCTCTTTCGTGCCTTATTTCTGCCTATTTTCCCTTTCTTTATCCCTTATTTCCTCCCTTTACCTTTCCCCGCCGCTGCTGCCCCCGCGGCCCCTCCCCCCAGCGCGACCGGCCCAATCCAGCTCCCCTCCCCGCTCCCGCCTCCCAGCTGTCCAGCCCTCCCCGACCCCTACTTAATGGCGGCCACTGCGGGGACAGGCGAGCAAGACCACTGACTCATTGTCAGTGAAATTGCTCTCCCACCCTCGCAGCTCCACCATTAAGTGAGCCCTGCCCTGCCCCTGCACTCTCGAGTGTTGGTGATCGAGGCCCTCCTCCACCCGCAGGTTTCCCTGCGCCTCATCCCTGGTGGTCCAGTGGACCTCTGTCTCCTTCCTCTAACTCTGCTCTTTCACTCGTTTTTCTACCCTTTTTTATCTTTCACCTTTCCGCACTTTTCTGCATCTCTGCTCTTTTGTGCCTTATTTCTGCTCATTTTCCCTTCCTCTCGCTCTGCCCTTTCACTTGTTTTCACTCGTTTTTCTACCCTCTTTTATCTTTCACCTGTCTGCACTTTTCTGCATCTCTGCTCTTTTGTGCCTTATTTCTGCTCATTTTCCCTTCCTCTCGCTCTGCCCTTTCACTAGTTTTCACTCGTTTTTCTACCCTCTTTTATCTTTCACCTTTCTGCATCTCTGCTCTTTCGTGCCTTATTTCTGCCTATTTTCCCTTTCTTTATCCCTTATTTCCTCCCTTTACCTTTCCCCGCCGCTGCTGCCCCCGCGGCCCCTCCCCCCAGCGCGACCGGCCCAATCCAGCTCCCCTCCCCGCTCCCGCCTCCCAGCTGTCCAGCCCTCCCCGACCCCTACTTAATGGCGGCCACTGCGGGGACAGGCGAGCAAGACCACTGACTCATTGTCAGTGAAATTGCTCTCCCACCCTCGCAGCTCCACCATTAAGTGAGGCCCTGCCCCTGCACTCTCGAGTGTTGGTGATCGAGGCCCTCCTCCACCCGCAGGTTTCCCTGCGCCTCATCCCTGGTGGTCCAGTGGACCTCTGTCTCCTTCCTCTAACTCTGCTCTTTCACTCGTTTTTCTACCCTTTTTTATCTTTCACCTTTCCGCACTTTTCTGCATCTCTGCTCTTTTGTGCCTTATTTCTGCTCATTTTCCCTTCCTCTCGCTCTGCCCTTTCACTTGTTTTCACTCGTTTTTCTACCCTCTTTTATCTTTCACCTGTCTGCACTTTTCTGCATCTCTGCTCTTTTGTGCCTTATTTCTGCTCATTTTCCCTTCCTCTCGCTCTGCCCTTTCACTAGTTTTCACTCGTTTTTCTACCCTCTTTTATCTTTCACCTTTCTGCATCTCTGCTCTTTCGTGCCTTATTTCTGCCTATTTTCCCTTTCTTTATCCCTTATTTCCTCCCTTTACCTTTCCCCGCCGCTGCTGCCCCCGCGGCCCCTCCCCCCAGCGCGACCGGCCCAATCCAGCTCCCCTCCCCGCTCCCGCCTCCCAGCTGTCCAGCCCTCCCCGACCCCTACTTAATGGCGGCCACTGCGGGGACAGGCGAGCAAGACCACTGACTCATTGTCAGTGAAATTGCTCTCCCACCCTCGCAGCTCCACCATTAAGTGAGCCCTGCCCCTGCCCCTGCACTCTCGAGTGTTGGTGATCGAGGCCCTCCTCCACCCGCAGGTTTCCCTGCGCCTCATCCCTGGTGGTCCAGTGGACCTCTGTCTCCTTCCTCTAACTCTGCTCTTTCACTCGTTTTTCTACCCTTTTTTATCTTTCACCTGTCTGCACTTTTCTGCATCTCTGCTCTTTTGTGCCTTATTTCTGCTCATTTTCCCTTCCTCTCGCTCTGCCCTTTCACTAGTTTTCACTAGTTTTCACTCGTTTTTCTACCCTCTTTTATCTTTCACCTTTCTGCATCTCTGCTCTTTCGTGCCTTATTTCTGCCTATTTTCCCTTTCTTTATCCCTTATTTCCTCCCTTTACCTTTCCCCGCCGCTGCTGCCCCCGCGGCCCCTCCCCCCCAGCGCGACCGGCCCAATCCAGCTCCCCTCCCCGCTCCCGCCTCCCAGCTGTCCAGCCCTCCCCGACCCCTACTTAATGGCGGCCACTGCGGGGACAGGCGAGCAAGACCACTGACTCATTGTCAGTGAAATTGCTCTCCCACCCTTGCAGCTCCACCATTAAGTGAGGCCTGCCCCTGCCCCTGCACTCTCGAGTGTTGGTGATCGAGGCCCTCCTCCACCCGCAGGTTTCCCTGCGCCTCATCCCTGGTGGTCCAGTGGACCTCTGTCTCCTTCCTCTAACTCTGCTCTTTCACTCGTTTTTCAACCCTTTTTTATCTTTCACCTTTCCGCACTTTTCTGCATCTCTGCTCTTTTGTGCCTTATTTCTGCTCATTTTCCCTTCCTCTCGCTCTGCCCTTTCACTTGTTTTCACTCGTTTTTCTACCCTCTTTTATCTTTCACCTGTCTGCACTTTTCTGCATCTCTGCTCTTTTGTGCCTTATTTCTGCTCATTTTCCCTTCCTCTCGCTCTGCCCTTTCACTAGTTTTCACTCGTTTTTCTACCCTCTTTTATCTTTCACCTTTCTGCATCTCTGCTCTTTCGTGCCTTATTTCTGCCTATTTTCCCTTTCTTTATCCCTTATTTCCTCCCTTTACCTTTCCCCGCCGCTGCTGCCCCCGCGGCCCCTCCCCCCAGCGCGACCGGCCCAATCCAGCTCCCCTCCCCGCTCCCGCCTCCCAGCTGTCCAGCCCTCCCCGACCCCTACTTAATGGCGGCCACTGCGGGGACAGGCGAGCAAGACCACTGACTCATTGTCAGTGAAATTGCTCTCCCACCCTCGCAGCTCCACCATTAAGTGAGCTGCCCCTGCCCCTGCACTCTCGAGTGTTGGTGATCGAGGCCCTCCTCCACCCGCAGGTTTCCCTGCGCCTCATCCCTGGTGGTCCAGTGGACCTCTGTCTCCTTCCTCTAACTCTGCTCTTTCACTCGTTTTTCTACCCTTTTTTATCTTTCACCTTTCCGCACTTTTCTGCATCTCTGCTCTTTTGTGCCTTATTTCTGCTCATTTTCCCTTCCTCTCGCTCTGCCCTTTCACTTGTTTTCACTCGTTTTTCTACCCTCTTTTATCTTTCACCTGTCTGCACTTTTCTGCATCTCTGCTCTTTTGTGCCTTATTTCTGCTCATTTTCCCTTCCTCTCGCTCTGCCCTTTCACTAGTTTTCACTCGTTTTTCTACCCTCTTTTATCTTTCACCTTTCTGCATCTCTGCTCTTTCGTGCCTTATTTCTGCCTATTTTCCCTTTCTTTATCCCTTATTTCCTCCCTTTACCTTTCCCCGCCGCTGCTGCCCCCGCGGCCCCTCCCCCCAGCGCGACCGGCCCAATCCAGCTCCCCTCCCCGCTCCCGCCTCCCAGCTGTCCAGCCCTCCCCGACCCCTACTTAATGGCGGCCACTGCGGGGACAGGCGAGCAAGACCACTGACTCATTGTCAGTGAAATTGCTCTCCCACCCTCGCAGCTCCACCATTAAGTGAGGCCTGCTCCCTGCACTCTCGAGTGTTGGTGATCGAGGCCCTCCTCCACCCGCAGGTTTCCCTGCGCCTCATCCCTGGTGGTCCAGTGGACCTCTGTCTCCTTCCTCTAACTCTGCTCTTTCACTCGTTTTTCTACCCTTTTTTATCTTTCACCTTTCCGCACTTTTCTGCATCTCTGCTCTTTTGTGCCTTATTTCTGCTCATTTTCCCTTCCTCTCGCTCTGCCCTTTCACTTGTTTTCACTCGTTTTTCTACCCTCTTTTATCTTTCACCTGTCTGCACTTTTCTGCATCTCTGCTCTTTTGTGCCTTATTTCTGCTCATTTTCCCTTCCTCTCGCTCTGCCCTTTCACTAGTTTTCACTCGTTTTTCTACCCTCTTTTATCTTTCACCTTTCTGCATCTCTGCTCTTTCGTGCCTTATTTCTGCCTATTTTCCCTTTCTTTATCCCTTATTTCCTCCCTTTACCTTTCCCCGCCGCTGCTGCCCCCGCGGCCCCTCCCCCCAGCGCGACCGGCCCAATCCAGCTCCCCTCCCCGCTCCCGCCTCCCAGCTGTCCAGCCCTCCCCGACCCCTACTTAATGGCGGCCACTGCGGGGACAGGCGAGCAAGACCACTGACTCATTGTCAGTGAAATTGCTCTCCCACCCTCGCAGCTCCACCATTAAGTGAGCCTGCCCCTGCCCCTGCACTCTCGAGTGTTGGTGATCGAGGCCCTCCTCCACCCGCAGGTTTCCCTGCGCCTCATCCCTGGTGGTCCAGTGGACCTCTGTCTCCTTCCTCTAACTCTGCTCTTTCACTCGTTTTTCTACCCTTTTTTATCTTTCACCTTTCCGCACTTTTCTGCATCTCTGCTCTTTTGTGCCTTATTTCTGCTCATTTTCCCTTCCTCTCGCTCTGCCCTTTCACTTGTTTTCACTCGTTTTTCTACCCTCTTTTATCTTTCACCTGTCTGCACTTTTCTGCATCTCTGCTCTTTTGTGCCTTATTTCTGCTCATTTTCCCTTCCTCTCGCTCTGCCCTTTCACTAGTTTTCACTCGTTTTTCTACCCTCTTTTATCTTTCACCTTTCTGCATCTCTGCTCTTTCGTGCCTTATTTCTGCCTATTTTCCCTTTCTTTATCCCTTATTTCCTCCCTTTACCTTTCCCCGCCGCTGCTGCCCCCGCGGCCCCTCCCCCCAGCGCGACCGGCCCAATCCAGCTCCCCTCCCCGCTCCCGCCTCCCAGCTGTCCAGCCCTCCCCGACCCCTACTTAATGGCGGCCACTGCGGGGACAGGCGAGCAAGACCACTGACTCATTGTCAGTGAAATTGCTCTCCCACCCTCGCAGCTCCACCATTAAGTGAGGCCTGCCCTGCCCCTGCACTCTCGAGTGTTGGTGATCGAGGCCCTCCTCCACCCGCAGGTTTCCCTGCGCCTCATCCCTGGTGGTCCAGTGGACCTCTGTCTCCTTCCTCTAACTCTGCTCTTTCACTCGTTTTTCTACCCTTTTTATCTTTCACCTTTCCGCACTTTTCTGCATCTCTGCTCTTTTGTGCCTTATTTCTGCTCATTTTCCCTTCCTCTCGCTCTGCCCTTTCACTTGTTTTCACTCGTTTTTCTACCCTCTTTTATCTTTCACCTGTCTGCACTTTTCTGCATCTCTGCTCTTTTGTGCCTTATTTCTGCTCATTTTCCCTTCCTCTCGCTCTGCCCTTTCACTAGTTTTCACTCGTTTTTCTACCCTCTTTTATCTTTCACCTTTCTGCATCTCTGCTCTTTCGTGCCTTATTTCTGCCTATTTTCCCTTTCTTTATCCCTTATTTCCTCCCTTTACCTTTCCCCGCCGCTGCTGCCCCCGCGGCCCCTCCCCCCCCAGCGCGACCGGCCCAATCCAGCTCCCCTCCCCGCTCCCGCCTCCCAGCTGTCCAGCCCTCCCCGACCCCTACTTAATGGCGGCCACTGCGGGGACAGGCGAGCAAGACCACTGACTCATTGTCAGTGAAATTGCTCTCCCACCCTCGCAGCTCCACCATTAAGTGAGGCCTGCCCCTGCCCCTGCACTCTCGAGTGTTGGTGATCGAGCCCTCCTCCACCCGCAGGTTTCCCTGCGCCTCATCCCTGGTGGTCCAGTGGACCTCTGTCTCCTTCCTCTAACTCTGCTCTTTCACTCGTTTTTCTACCCTTTTTTATCTTTCACCTTTCCGCACTTTTCTGCATCTCTGCTCTTTTGTGCCTTATTTCTGCTCATTTTCCCTTCCTCTCGCTCTGCCCTTTCACTTGTTTTCACTCGTTTTTCTACCCTCTTTTATCTTTCACCTGTCTGCACTTTTCTGCATCTCTGCTCTTTTGTTGCCTTATTTCTGCTCATTTTCCTTCCTCTCGCTCTGCCCTTTCACTAGTTTTCACTCGTTTTTCTACCCTCTTTTATCTTTCACCTTTCTGCATCTCTGCTCTTTCGTGCCTTATTTCTGCCTATTTTCCCTTTCTTTATCCCTTATTTCCTCCCTTTACCTTTCCCCGCCGCTGCTGCCCCCGCGGCCCCTCCCCCCAGCGCGACCGGCCCAATCCAGCTCCCCTCCCCGCTCCCGCCTCCCAGCTGTCCAGCCCTCCCCGACCCCTACTTAATGGCGGCCACTGCGGGGACAGGCGAGCAAGACCACTGACTCATTGTCAGTGAAATTGCTCTCCCACCCTCGCAGCTCCACCATTAAGTGAGGCCTGCCCCTGCCCCTGCACTCTCGAGTGTTGGTGATCGAGGCCCTCCTCCACCCGCAGGTTTCCCTGCGCCTCATCCCTGGTGGTCCAGTGGACCTCTGTCTCCTTCCTCTAACTCTGCTCTTTCACTCGTTTTTCTACCCTTTTTTATCTTTCACCTTTCCGCACTTTTCTGCATCTCTGCTCTTTTGTGCCTTATTTCTGCTCATTTTCCCTTCCTCTCGCTCTGCCCTTTCACTTGTTTTCACTCGTTTTTCTACCCTCTTTTATCTTTCACCTGTCTGCACTTTTCTGCATCTCTGCTCTTTTGTGCCTTATTTCTGCTCATTTTCCCTTCCTCTCGCTCTGCCCTTTCACTAGTTTTCACTCATGTTTTTCTACCCTCTTTTATCTTTCACCTTTCTGCATCTCTGCTCTTTCGTGCCTTATTTCTGCCTATTTTCCCTTTCTTTATCCCTTATTTCCTCCCTTTACCTTTCCCCGCCGCTGCTGCCCCCGCGGCCCCTCCCCCCAGCGCGACCGGCCCAATCCAGCTCCCCTCCCCGCTCCCGCCTCCCAGCTGTCCAGCCCTCCCCGACCCCTACTTAATGGCGGCCACTGCGGGGACAGGCGAGCAAGACCACTGACTCATTGTCAGTGAAATTGCTCTCCCACCCTCGCAGCTCCACCATTAAGTGAGCCCTGCCCCTGCCCCTGCACTCTCGAGTGTTGGTGATCGAGGCCCTCCTCCACCCGCAGGTTTCCCTGCGCCTCATCCCTGGTGGTCCAGTGGACCTCTGTCTCCTTCCTCTAACTCTGCTCTTTCACTCGTTTTTCTACCCTTTTTTATCTTTCACCTTTCCGCACTTTTCTGCATCTCTGCTCTTTTGTGCCTTATTTCTGCTCATTTTCCCTTCCTCTCGCTCTGCCCTTTCACTTGTTTTCACTCGTTTTTCTACCCTCTTTTATCTTTCACCTGTCTGCACTTTTCTGCATCTCTGCTCTTTTGTGCCTTATTTCTGCTCATTTTCCCTTCCTCTCGCTCTGCCCTTTCACTAGTTTTCACTCGTTTTTCTACCCTCTTTTTATCTTTCACCTTTCTGCATCTCTGCTCTTTCGTGCCTTATTTCTGCCTATTTTCCCTTTCTTTATCCCTTATTTCCTCCCTTTACCTTTCCCCGCCGCTGCTGCCCCC